>JAJOOR010005948.1:0-38608 GCA_036250505.1 Solanum acaule | reverse complement strand
TATTTAGTAATGTAACTAATACTTATTAAACTTATTTTAGCATGAGTTAGTACTTTTAAATTATGATCATTTTCATTATGACTTTGCAATATTTATTTGATATGATGATTTCATTATTATTTTTTATTGAATATTTTAGTGTCATCAGTACTCATCTCATATGTTGTGTTATTTTTTTAAGAAACACCTTAGATAATTGTATTTTGGTTGGACTAAAGAAATATTTGGAGCACAAGTTAATTATATGTTTGTGTGCAAACTTTACCGAAAAATCCAAAAATCTGAAAAAATTCGAGGTTTATTAGTTTGGTTTGATTTATAAATTTAAAAATTCGACACAATGGTTTGGTTTGATATTTGAAAAACCCAAACCAACCCGAGGTTGAAAAACCTGAAAAAATCCGAATTTTATTAGTTTGGTTTGGATTATAAATTAAATTTTTTTACACAAATGATTTGATTTGATATTTGAAAAAACCGAACTAGTCCGGTCATGTACACCTCTATCTCAAACAATTCCCACTTGCTAGTGGTACATTGAACAGCGCGAATAAGTTAATACACGAAGTTTTGGAAAATCGAAATGTAATATTGTTTCTTGGATTATTATTGTTTGGTCAATTTTGATGAAGAAACATTTGTAGCATACACATTCTCGAATCTTGTTACAAATTACTCTTTTGTATTAATGAAAGAAATATGTAACGGAGACTTGTAATTTATAAGATTAAGACTTGAAAAAAATATTTTTCATGAAAAAACAAAATAATTATATTTTCCTTAAAAGACGTAGGTAGATAAGTGATGAAAGTCGATTCCAAGGTAATTAAGCCAACAATATATATATATATATATATAAACTATAAAGAAAAGAATAGTTCTTCAAGTTCAACTTGTACAACTGCAAATAGTCATGTTAATAATTAAATGCATGTGAATTATTAACATGGCTTTTAAGCGTATTTACGACTTTATGATATGGATGAATATTAGCTAGCCATTGAATTTTTCTTTAATGTCAACTTGATTTTTATTCAACCTGGCCAGCTAGAAAACAAGATGGTATATACCTTCAATAAGCTTTTTGTTGAAATATTCAAAATTATGTTAGTGATATACGAATATACCAAGGCTATCGTACAACAATAAAAAACAAATACTCCTAGTGCCATAGTATATGATAAGGATAAAATAGAAATTGCAAAACTGGGACCACCTGAAATATAAAAGAGATGTGTACTAACTATTTAGCATGGTCAATCATCCAAATCTACTCTATATAATTTGTCGTAAGAAAATATAAATTATGGAATGAGAATCGAAACCAATAACATGCACTATAAAAAAAGTGTGAATTATATGGAGATTTTCCTGGAAATTAGTATGAAAATTCGTAAGAAACTTATTTTTTTAAAAATTTTCATACTAATCCCCAGAAAAATCCTCATGTAATCACATTTTTCTTGTAATGATGGTCGATACTATAAATGATGGAGTTTCATTTTAAACATAAATATCATGTTATTTTTTACTCATATTCATCTCAATTTATGTAACATGAAGATCGATAGATGAAATACATGTGGTGTTTGTTTGAAGGACAATTTTTTTTTATTCAAATTGCAAAGGATTATATTACTCTAATTTTCACTTATTCAAACAGTAAGGTCCAAATTTCAAAATTGGTGGTTAGAATTTGCAAGGGCAGTAGAGCGCGTGGGGTATGGAACAAATCATATATTATGTCATATTCATCAATTTGGCTGCCAATGAGTTGTAAAATAAAGTTGCACTTTGTTGTTGTATGTTGTAACAACTCAAACATCAAAATAACGTGTCTATATGGTCTGACCGCTGACGTTGGAATTGTAACAGTAATTGGTGTTAAAAAAGAACCAAAAAAAAAACTCGCACATCGGTGATTAATAAAATAAGTAATTTCTGTATAGGGTTTGGAACTTTTTTTCTTTTTGACTTAGATTTTAAAATGTAAGTTAAGTTCAAAATCTAGTTTTACATGATGTCAAAACGCAAGCGTCAAAGTTATTTATGGTTCCAAGGATCTCTTATGAATAAGATCCTAATTTGTGAAAGTGAGGAAATTATTGGAACACTAAATTATCTAATAAAAAGACCTTGTGAAGTGCACGAAATAAAAAGTGCTAAGAAAATATAGAGACAACTCTTTTATATCATTGCCGAAAGTATTTCAAAGTAAATACGTATGACATAAGATAAAGTGAACAAAAAGAAAATGCACCTTTGACGCGGATTCCCGTGCCATTCATCTAAAAATAAAATAAAATAAATTAGGTTAGTTTTATAGTTGAAGTCCACAAGTTTTATTTAGGTTAATTTTTAAGTTCTTTTATTCTTAACTGGTATAGTCTTTTTATTTCAATTTATATGATATATTTTTTTAAGTCAGTTTCAGAAAGAATGATATGTATTCTTATTTGACAAATACTGAATATCAACATTTTACTATATTGAGTTCTACTTATTCGGCAAAAAATCCATAAATGTGAACTCTTCTATTAAATTTTTTATTTATTTTAAAAATAGCTTTGGAAGTTGTAACAGTGCAAAATTTTCTCATACTTTTTAAAATTTCGCTTTCAATCAAATGGCATCACATAAACTATCCAAGTGAATCGTTAGGGGGGGGGGGGGTCTTATTAATGTAACTCTTGGAATTAATACGTAAATTTATATTAAAATGTTTAATACGTAAACAATGGACTTACATGTTCTTAGTATAACATAAGATTGAATTTGATATTGAATTATTGATCAACAGTAATGATTCTGATCATATTAAATCTTCTATGTATTACCGCAATCTAAAAACTACGAAAAATGAAAGAGCGTAAAAAAATTTAAAATTTTATTCTCCTATATTTTAAGTCATAAAGTGTAGATATACTTAAATATTTACTCTAGTTATGAACTTTTAAAACACTCTAATTGGATAGACTCTTATATATTTCCAACTAGAACTAGAATAACTAAAAGCAAATTAATTACTAAAGCTAAGCAATACAAATCCATAACATAAGGCATGTCTACCTTGACTTAGTATTTAAGTAAATCCATAAAACAATTTATGAGTTGACTTGAAATTCAAGTATTATCCCATTAAATTTGTGGGTTAATTTAACTTAAGATCATGTTGAGTTGAGGTCAAAGCATTCCTTTATTTTGTTTTGAAAGCAACCAAAGAAATGGTCAATTCAATTATCACATTTTTCAATATTATCGCAATTTAATTCAAGGCAACAAAAACTTTCAAGTTCAAATAATCAAGAATGCAAGTTGATTAATTACTTAATTATAAAATGTAAAGAGCCATATATAGTACATACTACATATAACTCCATTCCATGTTTAATCAAGTTTCAGTGTGTATTACGGAGAATAAAATAAGAAAAGATAAAGATGACACTATTTTTGAATATTTTTTAAAAGAAAAAAAATATAAATTATTAAGTGTTTGAAAAGTATAAATATTAATTGCTATTCCTTTTTTGTCGTAAAATAGTTAAAATGCACAATAAACTTATTTTTTCAACCTTTATCATGACAAAAATATGACTTAATAATTTAATATTTTATGTATAAATTATATATTTTTTTAATTTACTCATATCGATCCGCAACTTATAAATTAAATCCCTTAGCCATCAAATTGGAAAATATAAGTTCTCCATACGCTTGAACGCCCCTTAAGAATAAAATATGTTGAAACAGCCCCCAATATTTAGATGAAATTACAAACTGGTCCCGTTCGTTACAGTTGGTTTAACTTCCCTTCCGACCAACTTGCGCGTCGTTTCGCGTAAAACCAGATTCTCCACCAGTCGCATCCATTGACCCGTGAGTACTACGCACTTCTTCCTTATTTACAATTTGTCAACGTCTACCAATCCCCACTTTTTTTCCTATTTTTCTCACTTTGCTAAAACCCTTTGAAACTCTCAAAAACATCAAATCCTTATCCTTTAAATAGCCCCCATTGAAAGCAAAGTCTCATTTTTTTTGAAGTAGGTTATCTTTGAACTGTCTTGTTCAACTGTTAAATTTTCCAAAAAAAAAAGAAGAAAAATCTATTCTTTTTCAAGTTTATTCACATCTGATCCTAAATTTGGTTGAAATAATAAGTTTCAAGAATACCCTTTTGCCATCTTTGGATTCTTGAAAAGCTTTAGTGTGAAGCATTAAGTTTTGCTGACACCCTTTTTACAGATTTTTGATTCTTGAAAAGCTTTGATCTTTTTTGCTTGTTTTGTGCTTCTGAAGCTGTAGTGTTCTTTATTACTGCCTTTTAACTCAAATTCACGTTTCAGTAGGTTTGTTAGGTAGAGGGGCTGCAGATCTTAAAAGGGGTTCAAGCAAATTAGTTGTTGGAATCTTGATCTTGAAATGGAACCGGTAAGATTCTTGTTGGGTAAGCAATCGTCCCTTGCACCAGAAAAGGTGATTGCTGCAGTGGAAATTGAGAGTGAAGATGGGGAAGAAGGGGATGTTATAGATATTGATCCAAGGATCAGGCTGATGTATTCAGCTAATGAGGGTGATATAGAGGGGATTAAGGAGCTTTTGGATTTGGGCACTGATGTTAACTTTCGAGACGATGATGAGAGGACTGCCCTACATGTTGCTGCTTGCCAAGGTTACAGTGATGTTGTGCAGCTGTTGGTTGATAATGGGGCTGAGATTGATTCCAAAGATCGCTGGGGAAGCACGGTATATCTCATGAAACTAGTTTTATTATCATATGATTTTTGTGTATACCTAATGATTGGTAATTTGGTATATAGTTAGATAATGCTTGATTGTGATTATGATTTTATATTGTTAACATCTTCACTTTTGGGTAGTTAGCTGGTATTGGAGAAAAAGGTATAGACCCTTGCATCCTGTTTTTATTTATATGTGGTAATCAAATCCGAACTTGATTCAGTTGGGTTAATGAGTTCATTTGTTAAAAAGTGTCTAAGAGGATTCTGTGGGACAAAATTCTAAATGGCATTATATGAATGATTATAAATATGGTACTTTATAACCATTGTTCTTGTTCTAGTATCAAGGTCGTTTTAAGTGTAAGCAGAAAATCTATCAGGTAATAATCTCTGTAATTTCAAGGAGACCTGAGCATTGCAGCTCCCAGTTGTTTTACTTCCAACCCCTCTTTGCATTGAGGGAAGAGTAAGAAATGACAATAGCATTGTCATGTATTACCAAGCATTATTGACACAACGTTACCATCTAAAACTATGAAGTATCCTGCTTTTCCTATTGATCAACATGTTCTGAGCAATCTGATCTTTGCTGAGCAGCCTTTAGGAGATGCAATACATTATAAAAATCATCATGTGATCAAGCTACTAGAGGAACATGGTGCCAAGCCTCCTGTAAGTTTTATTTTCCGTTCTATTTTACTCATCAAGTGATTAAAAAACTGTAAGAAAGCAAACTTTTGTTTCCGTTGCACAAAAGATTGCTTGGCTTTATTGCTGTCTAAATTTTGTTTTGGAAAAATAAAATTCTCATCCAGATGGCTCCCATGCTTGTCAACAATTCACGTTTTGTTCCAGAATATGAGATTGATGCTAAAGAACTTGATTTCACGAACAGCATTGAATTGGCCAAGGTAATTTCATATATAAAATGTGAACATTTACATAAACTTGATTGGTAATTAGCTATTTTCAATGGGCTAGGTATGCTGATTTTACTTTCAAAGTACTTCCTTTTAACCTATTATCTTGGGAGGTTATAGTGAAAAGTTAACACAACTAAATTGAGTGGGATGCTCGGTTGGTAAGGATAAGTTGATCTTCTTTGGTGTTTCTGTCATAAGAAGTCCTTATATTAGGGTGGTATGTTTGGAAAAAGCTGGGAAATATTCACCTGATCCTTTTCCTATTCCGCTAATATATTGCTCCAATCTACAAACTTTTGCTTCTGTATCTTTCTGATGATTCCTGAACTATTATAGGGAACCTTTCATATTGCCTCATGGCGTGGAATACAAGTTGCTGTGAAAAAGTTTGGAGATGATGAGATTGCTGATGAGGATAAAGTGTGAGTATAAGATACCAATACTGATTCTGTGGAATCTTCTAATAAAAACAGAAAAAGCCATAAGAGCTTTTTCTTCACATTGTTTAGCTCTCCTCATAGCTCACTTATTTATTATATATTCTTAATTTATGGATATTTGCAGGACAGCATTCACAGACGAGCTTGCACTTCTCCAGAAGATTAGACATCCAAATGTCGTCCAATTTCTTGGTGCTGTAACACAAAGTAGCCCGATGATGATAGTGACAGAATACTTACCAAAGGTAGTCCCAAATTTACTCTCTTGTTTTTTCTTTATCTAAAATAGTTGTAGTGTCACAACATTTCGGTAGGCCGTGAAGGTTTTAGTTATTCTACACATTTGTCTTAGTTGATTCCTTTCTCTATTTTGTTCTTTTCTAGCAAAAGCAACACCCTGATACTAAATGTCCTTTTCATGGCTATATATTTCCAGGGTGATCTCCATGCATATTTGAAGAATGAAGAACCTCTTAGACCAACAAAAGCTATCAGATTTGCAATAGACATCGCAAGGTTCACGAGCCACTCTACCCTATTAGCTAATGTTATAAACTCACTACGTAATAACAAGACCAACACTTGTATAAATGTCTGGAACCTGGGGAACTTTTGTGGAGTAACCTTTAAGTCCACACAACTTGCATATCTCTTGGTTTTAAATTCTAAAAATTAGCATCTGTGGGAGGCAGCAGAGCAAGTAATCACTTAGCTGTTGACTGTACTTCTGAGAATATTTATTGCTTAATTCATCTAATAGTTTGTTATGAATCCTTTAGTTAACATCTATTGTGTTTCTTAAAGATCCCATCTTGTGTTTGCATATCCACTGGTAATATTAATAGAAAGAAGAAAAGAAAATAGAAGATCATACTTGTTAATGGACATTCCACTTTTAACTTAATGGCGTGGTTATCTGCTGACCTAGTATTGTAATGTCCTGCATATCATTTTAAGCTGACCCTAGGAATATCAAATAGGATGCATTTAGTAAAGAAAAAGGAGAAAACCATATAGAGATGATGCAACACTAGCTGCTTTTCTGTTGGTCAATACTGGAAGTTAATAAACATCATTTGATATTACTCTTTACTTCCCGCTTTGTTTGACCTGCTTCCAAGCTAAAATTTATGCCCTGTAGTACCCTGTATTATTTCAAATATAATGTGATATCTTTATACCCATTTCAAGTCTTCCTACTATTTAATACTATCATAAATAATTGGAATCATTCTCTTGAGCTCTGAGATAGTCAACACAGCTCAAACAAATTGGATTGGAGCATTAAGGATCTCTTCAAAAGTTATTTTTTAATTCTATTAAAATTTTCATTTCCAAATTTCAGTTGAATTTCCACAGCTGCTTGGCATGTGAGACATTTGATTATATTTATTTTCTTCAAATCAGCTCATGCTTGTAATTTACTGAAATAATTTATCAAACATACTGTCCACATTCATTTGGAGTTGAAGCTTTGTGTGATTCATGTTATCTCTGAATCATAATGTGCATAAGTAGAATTTTAAACACTATTGTATTTTATATGTTTGCAGGGGACTGAACTATCTACATGAAATTAGACCTGAAGCGATTATTCATCGTGACCTAGAGCCTTCGTAAGTTCTCTTCTTTTGTTAGGTTTCCTTTGATTCCATTTGTGTAAGCAAATTCCCATCCAAGGTTTTGTTGACAAGCCTCAGTCTTTGAAGTTCCCCTCTTTCAAATTTGAGTTTCTTCATCTTAATGTTTTAATATTTTCACGTGACATAACAGAAATATTTTGAGGGATGATACGGGACACCTGAAAGTTGCTGATTTTGGAGTCAGCAAGCTATTGAAAGTTACCAACAGGGTCAAAGAAGACAAGCCTCTGACATGTGATAACACATCTTGTGAGTACTCCTTTCTTTTAGGTATCACAATGTTTCTTTTCCAATGGAGAATTATGCTGACATTTGACACAGACTCGACAGTATTTGTGACACTGTTGTTGCTGCTTGTTTGGATGTAAAATTCCTGCCAGTCTAATTTAAAAAAAATTGTTCAGCATTGCATGGTGCCACAATTGCTTCTACTGATCCATTTCTGTTGATTAATATTTGGAAATCTCTTAACCTGTTTCCTTTTTGCCTTTTGTTTTGTTGGAAATAAATAGGCCGATATGTAGCTCCAGAAGTTTTCAAAAATGAGGAATACGATACCAAAGTTGATGTCTTTTCCTTTGCTTTAATTTTGCAAGAGGTAACATTTTCTTTGTTTGTTTAAATTTTTTGAACTTAAGAAATGACAGTTTTTTAGTTCATTCATTGTGGACCATATGTATAAAAATATATATGTTCATATATTCTTTTCATGATTAATACTATATTCTGAATGGAGTTGCATTATTGAAATAACATGTGGGGGAAGAGGTATATAGTTGATGGTCACTATGGGGTCTCTTTTGTGATCAGAGAGTTGCCGTAGGTTTTGCATGTACTTCTGATAAATGAAGATCCTCTCTTTTCTCTGCGCAAGTCCACGAAAGTGAAAATAAATCCTTGCACATCATGGAGTTGCCACATATCTAGTCCTTTTTCTGACTTTGAACTTGATTGCCTTTCAATTTCTTCATAGCCATGAATATGTGTATATCTATCTACTTGATGGTTGTTGCACTAAGGTGATTGATCTAGCTACATGACTTTGATCTTGTATAATCCTTAATATAGTTTCTTTATATCATGCTTTTCATGCAATACAATGAAGAGAAGATTTGTTGTATGTAATAACATGCAATAACTTCTTTAGTTTTCCTTTTATAAAACAATCTCTTTAATAGAACTATTGCTAGCCTAAAGGAGAACTGAAAATTGATTGTCATTATGCAATTGGTTGTTATTTGTAGACTGTTTTAACTATCTGATGAGGAAACTGACAGCAAAACGGTTATAACCTTATGCAGTGAAGACTGCAAGCTTTATTTTCTACCATCTAGATATATCAGTACTGCAACACATGTTGATTATTCTATACTTGTGTTGATCTGCTCTAGCTAGAAACCAGTTAAAACTTCTAAATTGTGCTGTATGATCTTCCACAAATCAAGGATGTGCATATTTTCTATTTTTGTTTCCACAAATATGTTGGGATTTTGATAATTGTGCTGTTGTGTACTTTAGATGATTGAAGGCTGCCCCCCTTTCAAAGCAAAGAAAGAAAATGAAGTACCTAAACACTATGCTGCTAAGGAGCGCCCTCCTTTTAAAGCTCCAGCAAAGTTTTATGCCCATGGACTGAGGGAGTAAGTTCTCTGTCAATTTCTTTGTGGAACTCCATAGTCTAATACTTGTGCAATGCATTAGGAATTCTTTGTTCTCATTGAAATTTAAGAAAATGATGACGATTAAGATATCAAGTAAAATTCAAACATTTATTTATGACTGGCCTAAGTCAAGTACTATCCACATTTATCTAACTATCACAATTTGCATGTCTGTATAGAGTAAGAATAACAAGAAAAGTATACTTTGTGGACATGCTTCTTCATTAAACCATAAATATGCTCACGGAAGAAAGAACCAGAAATTAAACGGAGATAGGTAGAGAGGAAAAGTAAAATGGGAGAAAGAGATGGATATATGTGGGCTGTATACTGGCAGAGTTGCTGCCAGAAGGACCAAGCTTGACTTCTGGGACAAGTTTGGTATATTGTCTTCCCTTTGTCGGCAGATGTTATAGTCGCATTGCACTTATCCCACCAATACGACATCAAGAGCCTCTCTTCGCTCATCCCTAGACACTCTAAGATCCTTTCTCGAACCTGCTCCCATTTCGAATCAATCTAGTTCTTATTCTAAGGTCCTCAAAGACAGCTTATAGAACACGGAGCTTTCATTTATGAGATTGCCTTGTGTTCCACTTGGTCGCATACCCAGAAAGAAACTAAGCTCCCACTCACAACCCATTTAACAAGCTACGACAAGTAACAACTGTAGAACAATTAGTTCATAAGGATCATTAAGGAAAGTGTATGTTAAATCACACCTACCTACGTGCCCTGTGTTCTGACCAATAAGTTATAAACCTTCATTTGTTAAAATTTCTTTTTAAGTGCCAATGGCAGCATTTTATGTGATAATAAGAATATTTATTGCAGTGAAGTCCCATATATCAAAGTTCTAGAGTTCAATGACCATCCTTTCCCTGTGTGCAACTCTATGGAAGATCTATAAATCATGATAGACATTTCCATGCAATTTATGAACAGAACAGTTTAGGTTTAAAACTAAACAAAAGGAAGTCGATCCAGAAGTCAATTTGTAACTTCTTTGATTCTACTTATTCTACAGTTGACTAGGTTTATAACTGTGGTCCTATATTTGATACTTTTTCAGATATAAAATAATGAACTGGTTTACTGTGAATCAATTTTTTTCCCCACAGTATAGGTTTTAACTTTTTATGGTTACCAAATCATCACTGCATTGTTATTATTACTGCTGATTTAATCAGAGTTGATTTTGGCTTTCCAGGCTGATTGAAGAGTGTTGGAATGAGAATCCGGCCATGCGTCCAACTTTCAAGAAAATAATCCCAAGGCTCGAGGCCATTTACAACAAATTTGGCCACAAAAGGCGTTGGAAGGTAAACCTTTCGACCATTTAGCTCCTTTCCACCATCTCTATGCACTTGTAAATAGTGTGTGGTGATATGTATTTTGAACTTCTCATATTGGAGATCAAAGAGTTCAAACTATTTCCCAATGCCTAGTCAAGTAGAAATGTATTACCTAAATCACTTGAGCATCTGTGATTGCATAAGTAGTTCTTATACATCCCATTCACCTTTCCACGCTTCAACAAGTGCGTAGCAACTAGCAAATAATAAATAATTGCATAAACTTGACAGAAAAAAAAAGCATGCTCATGTTCTGATTGATAAGAGTCTCTCTCTGGTTTTCTGCTGATTTTTCACACCTAGTACTAGAGGACAAGCCAGTGTTTCCGAAAATGTTCTGTTTCTTTTTTCTTCTTTCCTTCATACTTGTCTCATTGACATAGTCAAAGGTGGTCTACAATTTTGTCTAAGGCTTAACGATGCCTGAGTCTCAGCGATGGCCTGTATTGTGTTTTAGGAGATATAGTTTTGTTGCTACTTCAATGCTCCTATATATATGATCATTCTGAGTTAAGCATAGATCTCTCATTTCATCTTGTATATGTTTCCCTATGCAGGTTAGACCATTGAAATGTTTCCAGAATTTCGAGGCCATGTGGAAGAAAGAAAACTCAAGTTCAAGTAGGAATGGATCATCGCGGTCAAACAGCAGTATCTAGCAAATTGTGGATATTTCCTTTGTTCAAGTGTGCATATGTTTCCTTCACAGATTTCTGCCAAAGATTTCAGTACTAGGAAGTTGTATCACTTTTTCTAGCTTTAAATCTCTAGATGTCCAAAACAAATGGTCATCCTTTTTTTTTCTTTGCCTCTTTCTATTGATCTATATTGTTTTTGTACATTATAGTAGATAAATATTCATGGTGCAAATGCTATGTTTTCTTCTCTCTTTGCTTTGTGGAAGCATCCAATTATCTGAGACAAAAAAGAGAAATAATAGGTGATTTTTTCCATCTACTTAAGCCTTGGTGGATAGAGTTAATCGACATATGCTAGAGGGAGGTACTAGCTACTTGACGATATAGTCGAGGTACATCTAACATGTGCTGGAGGAAGGTACTGTACGTACACTTGAGGGGCGGAAGGACCTTTTAATAGAAAATTACATTGTATATTTATATATAGCAAATGGTAAATCCCACATGAAAATTCTACCTCCGTCATTATGACCCCTCTCAAAGAAAGGGAAAAGAAAGACAATTCCCCTCAAAACTTTCCCAAAAATTTAGGTTAAGGCATCTCTCTTATTTCCCAAGGATTTAGGTTAAGGGTTCTCTGTTCCCAAAGATTTAGGTCAAGGCATCTTTCTGAAATACAGCCTCTACACAGCCTATGGTGGGGGACACTGAGCAAAGCCAGCACATAATAAATTGACAACAAAAACCCTATTGAAAACACCATACATATTGTTAGCTAAATTAGTTAAGTTTTCATAATGTAGGACCACACCCCCATTACAAATGCTTTCCCAATATAGAAACACAACCAATATCTACATATTCTTGATATATGGTCTCACAAATTCGCTTTAATATTATTGTAATTTGTCTAGTATTTTATATGCTCCTTAAGCCCTAAAGTATAATCCCAATTCGTTTAAGGAGTTACTTAGGTTGTGTTCGATACAATGGAAAATATTTTCTTAAAAAAGTGAGTTTCATATTTATTTTCTTGTGTTCGGTACATAAACAAAAAATATTATCCTTATTTTTTTTTTTTATATAATCTAGACAAAAACTATGAGAAATGGGGGTGGAGCTAAGACATTGGTGGTGAAGATGAGTTACATTGAAGGGTGGTGAGAACACAATTGATGTGGAATGCCACTTGTGGAACTTGTTCACCCTACTTCTACTATGGAACTAATTTTCCCTACTTCCACTGTGGATCTTTATAAAAACGTTTTATAAGAATTTTGACCAATCAAACAGGAGAAAATTGAAATAAAAATATCTTTCACCGTACCGAGCACACCCTAATAATTAAGAAAATTTTGAATCTTTGAAATGAATACACACACATTTATATATTAGTGTAACTTTTAAGTAAGGCTTTGATCAAAATTAGCATTTTAGTCAAATTTCCCATTAGCTAAGAAGCAAAATAGAAAAGTATTTCATGGTTTGGCTTGGAGTTACTTTCATAATAAATATTTGATGTATTTAGTTCTTACTTTCGTAAGTAGCAAATTTATTTGTTACTCAATAAGGTACGTAGATTACAATGTCCTAAAGTTTTGCTGGTTCAACCTGTTGAATGTGACTCTTCCAAAAAAGAATTTTTGGGTCCAAATAGTAGAAGAGTGTTACATTATCCCATACTAGTTGAGAAAATAAGTTATTGGTTCCTTATATAGAAATGAGAAATACCGATCTCACGACTAACTTTTAAGAATAAGTTCAAGTTGCAATGTTCATATATTAGAGTCGGACTTGTAGTGTCACACATTAGTTGAACGAATGAGCTATTGTAATTTTATATGGTTTAAGCATCGTATAGTTAGTTCTTTTCTTCGCGATTAATTAGGCTCGAGGTTCATTTTTTTTTAACGCATTAAAGGAGGAAAGGGACATAAATGAATTTCACGGCCGAAAGTTGGTGTAAGTTATAATTTGATAGACCTGTGAAGCAATAATTGGATGAGGACTATACTTTTTGGCAAATAAATTGAACTGAAATTTCCCTAAAAAACTCATGTTATTTTGTGGTCCCATACGTCATAATGAACAATATTGGCTGTTTGTATAAGAGTTAGGACAATAGAGCAACTGTCTTTTTACCTATAATAATTAATGAGAAAGTTCAAGCAATCAATCTCTTAATCCAAACAAAAAATTAAACATAATTTTCTATACTTTCAACACACAAGGCAAAATAAAAATGTATAAGCTTTCATTTGTTGGACATGTTCTCAAGTCTAAGAAGTGTTAACCGTATATATAGAAGTCAGAATTTTTATTAAACATAAATAAAATACATGAACGTATTATATCATGAATAACTTTTTACCAAATTAAGTTTACAAAATGAACTACGTACTAGTAGGAACTTAAAGTTATCTCGTGAAGCATATAATTTTCTTTTTCTTAATATAAGCACGTTTAAGATAAGATTTGTCAAACCATTAATCAAGGCAGGTTTGGAGCCCTCTCCACATATATGAGTGATTTTGATATATGTGTAATTGAATATTTCCCTTTCTTAAATTAAACTCCCGTTTGGTCATACATTAATTGTCCATGAAATTTGGTCAATTTATGAAAATCTGTATTTTAAAAAAAAATCCAAATTCTAGACCAATTTTGGGTGAAATTTCACTTTTAATTCACAAAAAAATAATTTTCAACTTTAAATTCCAATTAAAATATTTCAACGAACTTTTAAAACAGATATTTTAAATAAAAAAAAATCAACTAAATCTATGATCAGACGCCAGCTTAATAAAAAGTTGATTACACGTTATTCATGATAGAATAGAGGTATCCTCTCATGCTATTCATGAGAGAGGAGTGAAAAGCTCGAGAGTTGATATACACGGGTAACAGTATCACTACATGTACCACGAGTGAGTAGCTACTCTAAACCTATAGTAACATAGTAAAATTATGACCCGTTCAATCCGTTTAAATTTGAACGATTTAATGATCTGCTTATTCATAAGCTTAGTTTATTATAATTCGTTCAAATTTAATTTATTTGAAATTTGAAATGATGAACTATATATGTAGTCTAAATTGATCCATAAAATTGGTTTATCTAAATAAAATAACTTTTATAACTATAATAAAAAAAGTTTTTTTAAAAAAAAATTAATTTTATTTGTTAATTGAGTAAATCACAATAAATAAAGAAATTGAAATTTGGTAAGAGAGTTGGGCTATGACTGTGTTATTTAGCTAATTTTGATTCAGACCAGCTTAACTTTTGAGCGGTGATTTTAAAATATTGCCTTTAAAGTAAGATATATTGCCTTTTTTACTCTGTTTATCTCATGAGCACAATTTCAAGTTTAACTAGTTTTCACAAGCAAACCTTCAAGGTCAAAAAAGTTACTTAAAAGTGTTGCTCACTAGGCAAATGAGGTTAAAAGTTCAAAACTACTTATTTTAAAAATCACTAAATGTAATTTCCTAATTTTAAATGGAATTAATTAAATAGTAACTCATTTATTAATTTAACCTACGTTTGTCAAAATCTAGTTCAAACCACGATTTTATACCCCTAGTTATCACGTTTCCCACAAGAGAGTAACATTTTTCTTATTGGGGGTAGGGAAAATAGGGAGGGAATTACAATATTGAGAATCGAACCTTCACCAACAAGGTGAGAGTTCAGGTAGCCAACCAACTGAGCTAGAAGTTATTCGCCAACGCCTCTTTACTAGATTTTAGAAGAATACACATCACTAACACTAGGAAATTAGATGACCTCCCATATAGTACCAATATGAATTTGAGCATAAGAATTTAGGCATAGAATGTAACAACCCTAATCAAGACTTTTTAACTTTAGAAAGAAGGGAATAACTCCAATATAACAAAGAATACACTTTCCAAGAAACACAAATAATATTCTCAAATTCACATGTATTCCACATGGAATTTGGCATATTACACACACTCCCAATAGAATTAAAGTTGTATTTCAATAACCATGGACTATGATATATATATATAATATGTAATTGGAGCACATTTTTTTTCTTTTTCCTATTGGCGCTTGGAGAAAGAACAAGAACCAAATATGCTAATGTAGCATGTAGAATTTGAAAGTTACTTACAAATTAAAGTATATGTCCCACTTGATTGCATGCATCAATGTGGTCCTCATCCTAAGATATGGTGAAGATTTGTTTGCATTTCCCTTTAGAAGTTTTGACATTTAAGGATTCTGTTTAACTACCACAACCCCCAACCCCCTCCTTTATTCTTTATTACTCTCTCGTTTTAATTTGTTTTACCTATTAATTTGACTTAGACAAAAAAATATTATGTAAATAAAAAAGACTTTTACATCGTATGGTCTTAAAGTAAGGATATGTCATAATCATGTCATTTAATCTTGTGGTTTTAACCATGCCACATGGAAAGTTGAAATCAAATAGTTGCTAAAAAGGGAGATGGCAATTCTTAAGAATTAGACAATTTTTTTAGTTTTTCGTGTGTGAACTTTTTGGTGATATGGTTTTTGGACACTTTTTTTCCATTGGTTTTATGGACCCTCTGTGATGACCTTGGGGAACAATAAGTATAGATTCACCTTGATCCACGCCATTTTTTTTAGCATTTAGGAGTCACTCAACAGAAATTAGACGAGTTTCTTAGTTTTTAATGTGTGTTAGTTAATGAACTTTTTTTTGATGATATGATTTTTGTGCACTATTTTTCCTAATCACTCACAAGTTTAAACAGACTAACAAGAAAAACAGGTCAAACAAAGTGAAACGAAGAGAGTATAAGCCGATTTCATCTCTATAAAGTTTTAATTCCATCTCAAGGAAAAAATGCAGTAATATCCCTTGAAAGCACCAGGATATATGCACCAAGAAAAGAAAGAAATTCCATTCAAATTAATCAATTTTGATGAATTGAATATAGAAAAAAAAATGACATCACAAGGTTTATGTAAGTACCCTCTTTATTTACTTTTTAAAAATACTTTATGACCAAAATGTTTGTGTAAAAAAAGATGATACAACACATTCATACTTCTTTGACTATCAAATCCAACAGTCATAAGATTTTTTTTAAAGGTTTTAAGGACAAAAAAAATGGATAACATCATGATTCATGAAAATGGCTCAAATAGTCTGAACTTCTTCTGTGAACTATTTGTAAGTGAAATGCCAAGCCCAACATGTTGTTTGTACGTACGATAATTCTTAAGACATTTGTTTTTATTATTAAATTGATCTCCTTTAATCATTAATGTACAAATATTACAATTTGAATTGGCTAGAACATTGTGTGTAAACGAGGCCTAACAGAAGAAATGAAAGTAAATGTTGTGGTACAAGATAGGACATAGATAATGGTAATGTGTGTTGGGTTAAATTTGGACAGATTATTAACTACTCAAAAGTTACTTAGAGGGTGTTTGGATTGACTTAAAAATTGGTCAAATCTATTTAAAAGTTACTAGTTAGATATATACCGAGACATGTAATGTTGCTAAAAACAAATGGGCCTTATATATAGCCCCCTCAAGACTTGGGGAGAAAAATGACAAGATTGTTGCACATCCCTATCAGAAGCACTTGATCATGTTTATTATTATGTTTCGTAGAAGCAAATTTTATAACCTCTTAAATTAATTGTGGATGGAAATAAAAATCAGTTTGTAAGCATTGAAGTGTTTTTATTGAATGACTACCCCCACTCTGCCTTCCTTTATTTCTAAGTGGAAATTGTACACATGCTATTGCTACAACAAGTGGTGGACATGACACATCAAAAAAGTTACGGCACTTTTGTAAATATCATTCATTTCCAAGCATATTCATATCCTCTCTATGGCATGTAGTTAATTATTATATCTAGGGTTCCACCAATGTATTTCTTCACTTTATAATTGATTAAGCACAAAAACATTAACGGAATAGACATTTTTTTAAATATAGTACACTTAATTCCTATAGTCTGTTTCCCTTTCAATATGACTATATAAAAAATGACCTTCAAATGTATTAAAGTTTATAGCGACATTCAATTCGATGACAATTAACTAATTAATGCTAGTAAAGGCTTTAGCATTCTTTGTTAATGAATATATTTATTGTTGTTAAGAGTTGTTTTTTGTTATAGCGTATACATACGTGTATCTTTGGAACTTGTAAACTCATTTATTTTCTTGCCAAACAATGTATTGTCATTGCAATGTTAGACATGTCTCATAAATTGGCATAGAAGAGAAGAATGAAAAAAGTATTAATAAGAGCAAAAGAACAAGAATTTAGGCCAATGTCTAGAGCAAAAGGACTAAGGCCAATGTCTAGAGCAAAAGGACTAAGCTTATATTTTAATGTTGAATCATATCCTAAGAGTGTAAGTTCAAAGGCTAAATAGTGGAAAAATGAAATTGGATGAAGAAATCATGATCATCCCAAAAAAAAGAAGAAGTAGAATAGACAAGAAAATGGAAAGGTAGAAAAAGATGAAAGTAAATTTGTTGTATTTGTCATTGAGCACATAAGAGGCCATATAGACAAATTTATTGGCCTTGTTACCAAAGAAACAAGTAACTTTTTGATATGATGGTATAACTTGATATAAGTGGTTGTTTCATAGAAGAGTTTCAATGGAAAAGAAACTGGAGCACTGGATGTCACATGGCAGTCACCTTCTCTTTTGTCATAGCTAGTTTCACTGATCTAGTCATTTTCTTTTCTTTATCCCCTCTCAATGATCTAGTTACAGTCTGAGTTTATATGGGAGAGAAAATAAAATAAAAATGATCACAAAGTAATATGTACATTTAGGGGTAGGAAAGTCATCATGTAGAAGAAAAGTAGTGATCGATATTGGTGGGGGAGAGGGGGTAGAGGTGGATATAATGTTTGAGCTACGGATTCAGTCAAACTCAATATTCTTAACACGAAACACAAATATAAATGTGAATTATCTAACTTTGAAAAATATTAGATTCCGAACTCATATTTTTAAAGGTATTACGAATTTAGTCTTATTGAACTTATCATCTTCAAATTTTGGATCTGTCTCTGACAACGAGAGTAAAGTCAAGGGGAGGAGGGGTGGGGGGTTGTTATGAGATGGAGAGGTGGAGTTCACATATAGAAATCAAGAATTAAGTGATTTGGAAAACATTTTAACCTCTTTTGGTCCAAATCTTGCTTATTGAGGTTCCTTAAAAAGGTCTAATCCAAAATTTGGGAAGCATTTAAGCTTGAGTGTAACCTATTCCAATGTTCTCTTCACCCATCAAACATCACTGTCACTTTCAAGGGTCATTTTCTACTCTGTCCACTTCCTCCCCCCACCCAACCCACCCATCCCCCCCCTCCCCCCACTCCTCACCCAAAATTCTCTTATGAATAAAAAAACAAATGTTTACAAACTAATGACCTAAATTAGAAACTTAAACAAGAGATGACAAAAAATGAATGGCCAAGAAATGAGTGATCATCTCTCATTAGATAATTCCCTATTTAACCATCCTTCTATATAGTGCTTGTTCAACACAAGATAACAAATAGAAAGAAAAAAAAGCAATAAAATTTTGAGTGTCTAATATAAAATTAGCATAGGAATAAACAGACAATGAAAAATCTTAGTTAGATAAGTAGTAGTAGTAACATAACATACTTAATAATAAAAGTAAACACTCTTTTACTTTATAAATACCTATCCCTTAGTCCAAAGTCTCTTCCATTTTCTGCATCTACAAAATCCTCTTCATATTATATAGTAATTTGCAACCAAAAACTTAAATCTTCTCTTTCCTTTCCTTACAAGGTTAGTCATCAACTCAAAATATTCAAATCTATCAATTTTACAACCATTTCTTGAATTAATATAAATAAATATCATATGGGGTTAGGGATTTTAATCCAAATTCTTTATCTTTTTGTCTATGTAGAACAAAAAGTTCAAATCTTGATCAAGATTGTGTTTTTGTGACAATTTTTTTTCTTTTGTGATGTAGGTGAAGGAATGGACTTCCAAAGTGATCTAACAAGAGAGATCTCACCACAAAGGAAACTAGGAAGGGGGAAAATTGAGATCAAACGGATCGAAAACACGACGAATCGACAAGTGACATTCTGCAAGAGGCGCAATGGTTTGCTGAAAAAGGCTTATGAATTGTCTGTGCTCTGTGATGCTGAGGTTGCTTTGGTTGTCTTCTCAAGCAGAGGCAGACTCTATGAATATGCCAACAACAGGTAATTAAATTTCATAAAGTTCTAATCTTTATAATTAAGTAATTAATACTTCCCTTAATACTATAGTACATTTTAAAAAAAATTAAATCATGACAAGTTTTTATATTTGAAGGTGAAGAAGGGTCTTTCTTGTTTTTCAATGTTTTTTGTCATTCTTAAAAGGGAATTTTGATTTATTTTTGGAAAGTTTGAATCTTTTATACATCTTATGATGATATATAAATGTTTAGGGAGATCTAAACTTAACTGCTTGATCATATATATATATAGTTGTGAAGTTTTTTTTAAAGACTTTTGAGCAAAGATTGACTTTCCTTTCTTTTCTGTGTTAATATTTTTGTTACAATTTTGGTCTATTTGAGGGTAGTTTTTTTTTTTTTTTTTTTATGATCCCATTTTGTTGATAGACATGTAAGATGTATAGATCTGTTTGTTGTAAGAAAATAAGTCGAAATTTTGAGAAAGTACTGTCATCAGAACTCTTAGATCAGCATATACTTTCTTCCTCCATTGCTCATAAAAAAAAAAACTCTCTCACACACAAAATGAAGGAAAATAAAGGTGTCAAATTTTAATTGGCTATAACATAAAAATTCCTTAATTCTTGTCTTGTGATAAGATTAATATGACATGTATTGTTACACAACCAATCAAAAACAAGATTAGGGTTTTGTACTTCATTCACTACTAATAATATCACTGAAAGAAGTACTCTTTTTGTCATGAGTCAAACTTGCCCTAATTAGGGTTTTTTAAAACTTATTTTTTGCTAGAAATATTATGACTATTTTATTTTTTTTGCTTCTTAATTTATATTTGCCTTTCTGATAATCAAAATATCAGATATGGTAGAAAAATTAACCAATCAGAGTTCAAAAAGATTTCAATTATAGACAAAAGTTGACATTCTTCTTCACTTGCTATTTGTTGAAATGTTTTACACCATTTAGGTAATGGGGTCATCAACACTCTACCTTTTTTATTTTTTTACAAAAAATTGTTAAATGTGAGAGTGGTTTGTATAAGTTTTTTTTTTCTCAGTTACAAGAATCTTTGGTCACGTCATACAAGATTTTACACTTGTTGACAAATTTGATGAGAAAAGACACATTATAGTAAATTAAAGGAATGGTTTTATTTCCCTTCTTTGATTTCTCTTTTAATTTCCAACTCTAATGGTGAAAACTCACACACACAAAATTAATTTTTTTTGGTTTGAGATATCTCAGTTTAATGCTTTCACAAAGGTTCTGTAGATGTTTGAACTTAAACAGCAAAGAAACAGAAGTTGTAAGAAAAGAAAAACTGTAAGCCAATCAAATATTTTTTACTCAAACTAGGGTACACTTATTAGCTATGTTATATCAAATACTCCAAGAAGATCTTGTGCATAGATATATTTACGTAACTTTTTTTTTTTGAAAAAAACAAAAAAGTTACTGCCTATATTTCAATTTGTTTGTCTACTTATTTTTAGCCTGTTTCAAAAAAAATTTCTCTATTCTTTTCTGACAACTCTTTAATTTTAGTTTTGCACGTGCACGCTACCAATACTAGAAAACATGAAATTTATGGGTAATCCTTCATCTAATTGACGTTAAAAAGCTTCTAGTTGATTGATTCTTCTTACAAACCGTCGTTTATCAGTAGCTAAATGAAATTAATTGTCCGTAGCTAATTCCTTGTTTTCTAGTATTGTATGTGTTTAAGATTATAAGATTAAACAATATTTTTCGTACATTTGACATTATTTTAACTAAGACCACAAGATTTAAAAGTCATTTTCTAATTTTTTAAAAACGGTATATCAAGTTAAAACCAGAAAAACAAATCAAAACGAGTGAAATAGTAATCAGGGGAGGAGTTAGGTGGGGGTTAGTGGGTTCGGACGAACTCAGTAGCTTCTTGGTAGACCATATATTTGTACTAGAAAATTAAGTACTCACATAACTTGTGAATCCCTAATAAAACGGACTGACAACTCAATGATAAAGAAAAGAAAGAAAATCTAGAATCCTCAAACTCGTAATACTGGCTCCGCCTCTGATAGTAATGTATGATAGGGATGAGAGATAGGGTGACCGTACAAGTTTTAATTGTGAGCCAATGAGAGAATTCTGAAATATGAGACAGACAAGACTGTATCAAACTATTCACTTTACCTTACAATAAGATTGAAACAAAACCCTAGGTGGGTAAAAAACTATAGTTGATGGGTATTACCCAAGGAATAAATTGCAATTATGACGTGGCATTAATCTGAACCGTTGAAAGATTGGACCAATCATGTTGTGGGAAATTGTGCCAGGTTGGCAGAGAGCAGCCAATCAGTAGCTCGAGGAAATTAAGGTAGTATAGTAGAATAGGAAATGTGAGTCATTCCCTCAGTGTTTGGTTTTTATATTTATTTTGTTTCAGTCTTAGGTCTAAAAATTGATATACTAGTAAATATTGTATCAAATGTCATGTTTGAGTGGACACATTGAGTTTCTGACTCAAACCAACACTTTAAAAAATAAAAAAAAATTAAGTTTGCGTGTTGGCATAAATTAGCATAAAATAAATAAGAAAGTATTTGATTTTCATTACCTTTTAAACAAAAGGGGAGTTTTTTTTTTCTATTTTAAATTTTATTTTCAAGGTGAAAGGGAGTATAATAACAAGTTGAAAGCTCAGAATTTGAGATAGTCAACTAACTGGACTATCATGATTAATTAATTCGCCAAAGAGTAGTAAATATGTTGTATTTTCTATATAAATTTTTTTTTAGGAGGTTTACAACCTGATATTTGGTATTTATTTTGAGGTCAGATATATTTGAATGTGTGTTGGAAATTTCACTTTTGGAGGAAAAAGGCTTCTCTTAACAAAGATGACTCAATTTACAGGACTGATCAAAATTGAAACTTCTGATTAAGAATGAACGAGTGCTTGAAATTGTAATTATCTTTCCATAATCTCAACAATTCAAAACGAATAATTAAGATGTATACATCCTCATTTCTTAGTAGCACAGAAAAATCCATATTTTCTTGTCTTTCATGTTTGGGACTTTTATCTGTCCTCACTTAAATCTTGATTTTGATTTGATTGCCATGAAAGATTTAGTGATCTTATAGTCTATGGACTCTTAATTATGACCATCTAATTTTATAGTCATATAGAGTAGTAACTTGTATGTATATATATATATATATATATATATTTAATTTGTATGTCAATAGACTAGTTTTTTATGATTGAAAAGAAGCTATCAATCTAACATATATATATATTAATGGTCCAGTGTGAAAGCAACAATCGAGAGGTACAAGAAAGCATGCTCAGATTCCTCAAACACTGGTTCAGTATCCGAGGCCAATGCTCAGGTATAATTTCATACACCGGAAATATTCTTCTTTTCCCTCGGTGGTATGATTATTCTGGATAAATCATTGAAATATTCTTCTTCTTCTTACTATTATCAGCAACTATTATACTACTATAAAACTTGAAAAAAGTCATTAATTAGTACTTTTTTTGTCTCAATTTATGTGGCTCAATTGGAGTTTCGAGATTTAAACTTATAAACTTTGATTGTGAATTCCAACATACATAGAAGATTAAATTTTTTGAAATAAAATTTAAATATTGAGAAGTTTCCATAAAAAATAAACTTGATTGACTCTTGAAATTTCAATTATTTCGTGTCAATAAGGACAAAAAGAGTAGTAGAAATGACATTAGGGATGCATAGGTTTTCAAGTCTTGCCAAATTATTACAAACGAAAACAATTTTCACAAACCTTATCCCTAATTATTCTGCTAAAATTGCCAAAGAAAATGAAATAGTCGTTACATCATGGGTTTGCCTGCTTGGTTCCTTCTTAGCCAAAAGATGTGCCACCTTGAATATGGATCATTTGCCAAATTATTGTGAAGGTTCAATGTTGCATTCTGCTATTTGGAAAACAACAAGATAATGTAAAACACTTTCTTTCATTTCACTTTGTTTGTCGTAGTCTGATTTGATATAAAAAAATTTGAAGATTTATGATATCTGTGGTCATCGATCATAAGTATATCATAACATTTGTATCCTTTAGTTTGAAGTTTCTATGGACGTGGTAGGGGTCTCGCCAAACATCATAACCTACGAGGTGTATACTTCTGGGCGGAGTTTGAGGGGCTAAAGAGGGTTCATTTGAATCCCCTTTGCCAAAATTCACATTAACACCTTGATGAAAAATCGTATTAAATTTGTCATTGCACATACATAGGTCTTCTTTTTTTAACAATATGTGACATACATTACAAGTTAGCTCTTATGGTAACTGTAAAAATGGTGTTCAATCAATCCCAGTATTACCAGCAAGAAGCCTCCAAACTGCGCGCACAAATTGGAAATCTGCAGAACCAAAACAGGTGAAGTTTTTAGTGTTCTTTATCTTTTCCTTTTAACAATTCCATGTGTTTGTTTAGTACTATACACATATTGTTTTCAGTTTAACTTTAACTGCATTGATTCAGGAACATGCTGGGTGAATCTCTTGCTGCACTGAACATCAAAGAACTGAAGAATCTGGAACAAAAAATTGAAAAAGGGATTAGCAAAATCCGATCCAAAAAGGTACTTAATTAGTAACATCACTGTTTTCTCATGAAATTTTCAATAATCCTAACATGTTTAGCACGATTGATGATATAAAACAAACTTATTCATATAGCCGACCCCAACTTTTTTGAGACTGAGACATTGTTGCTGTTGTTTTGATGGGAATTACAATTTCTAGTTTCTAACATTTGACTCTCAAATTACAGAATGAGCTGTTGTTTGCTGAAATTGAGTATATGCAGAAGAGGGTAAGTCATAGTACAATCTTTCATATAGTTAGTTTTCATTTCAAGTTAATCGATCCATTTTCAGTCATAATGTTTTCTATTTCATGTCAAATTTGTAACATAATGGACACCAGCAGGAAGTTGATTTACACAACAACAATCAGTACCTGAGAGCAAAGGTCTATTTGTTTCTCTATTTAGTACTATTGTAGTTAACTTTAAGGTCATCTGAACTACCCATAGTCGTCTATTTAAATGCTTGCACTTAATAGTCAATCAATTCGTTTAAGTACTAATTTATTCTGCAGAAACTCATTGGTTTTGTTTTTGTGAGTAAAATTAAACAGATTGCTGAAACTGAGAGAGCTCAGCATCAGCAGATGAACTTGATGCCAGGGAGTTCATCAAGCTATCATGAGCTTGTGCCTCCACCTCAGCAATTCGATACTCGAAACTATCTACAAGTTAATGGATTGCAAACCAACAACCATTACCCTAGACAAGACCAACCCCCTATTCAACTAGTGTGAGTTTTCCTCCTCCTTTTTTTAATAAACATCGTGCTCAGTCAAACTAAGACATAAAATGAAATGGTACTAAAGGTATCTTTTTTCTTTTCTTTTTGTTGAACAGCTAATGTGCTTGAGAGATGGTCTTCTTTCTGATGTGATCCACATATAATCCACAAAAGAAGACTATTATTAAGCTTGAAGATTAATGGAACTGAAGATGATCAACTTAAGTATGTATACCATGTTATATTAATTACTTGTTGCATGAGCTAAGACTCTTGAATATTGTATGTTAATTAAGTGGGCATGTATTTTTTTTGCTTGGTGTACTTCCTTTTCAGGCAGTAAACTATGAAGAATTATGCTTGTTATATTAAGTTCGTAACTGTTTTTCTGTCCAATTATGTTGCTTTTTTTTTTGTGCTAATTTGGATCTCTTCACTTTCCTTTAACTATTACATTTTTTTGCATTCAACTACATATAATACATACTTCCTCTCCTTTCTCATTTTATGTGACACTCTTTCCTTTTTAATCCGTTCCAAAAAGGTCATCTTACCATATTAGTTGATTGTTAATTTCATATATTTTTGGTGAACGAGTCTACGTTAATATCATCCACATCAATAAAATCCATCAAAGGACCCAAATTGGTTGATAACTTCTTTCGTCTTACATGAAAAATTCATACTCTTTGAGAATCAGCTATATGGAAATCCTCTTGAACAAATGATTGGGATATCTTCACTTAAGGCCCACACTGTAACATAAATGGGCTCATTACACAATTTTGAACTGCACATTTGTCCAAAACTCCAGAATTTATATTTGAATTTCAGCACATTGTACTGGACTTTCACTTGTCATGAGGAACTAGCGTTAGGTTGCGAAATATTGGAATTAGTGTCCTTCATCAATAATTAAATAAAATCAATAACAGATGGTGTCAGGTATCCTTCATCCAAGACAATATTACTGCAAAACAATATATAGAACTCACAAGTTATGTGCAAAGCAATCAAGTTTAAGCTCTTTTTTTTAAAACCATGTTAATAAGATAACAAAAATTACAGAGCCAGAGGGGGACATGGCAACCTAACCTCCGGACACAAAAAGAGCGCATACAGTGGAGTTAATACTCCTAAGAGATCTTGTCTAAGACATACAAGTAGCCAATAGCTAGATTTAGCCTAAGCATACTGGCATCAAGTTTAAGCTCTAATTAAGCATTTTGACTCATATTTGAAGGATCAATTACATTCTACAAAATGAGGTAGCAGAATAGTGTTTATCTAAGGATTGGGATAAGTTATACATGCCTAATCCCGGGATTAGTTTTAGGATGAATTTATCCCATGTTTGATAAGGATAAAATTGCAGGATCTGGGAATGTAGTGTTACTTTTATCCCACGTTGAGGGTGCGATGACTAATCCCCAGATAACTAAACAAGCCCTAAAGTCTATATTATTTAGAGCTGAGCCAACTGACTAATGTCAAAAGGATAGACATCAGTGGATAGAAGAGCAGTGTTAAGCTCTTTCAGCAGTGACCTTATTTGGAGCTTCTGAGGGGTGAAAACCATCCCAAAAATAATGTGCTGCTCTATCACTGCATACACCTCCTCCATGTTTGCACTGCCCTTCACCTATAGTGTCTGAAATTTCGCAGCATGGCTCACGTAGTTTTGTTATACCTGCAACCAAAATTTAGCTAAATATGAGGGCACGATGATTGTATTCACCACAAATAACATTCTATATACAAGTGTACGACGAGAGCCAAATCTAAGAAGAGTTGTTCTATGTACATATAACAACATGATCAAAGACTCAGAGTCATTCTGAATCAACTAACTCTAGAGCCTTAATTCAACTCTGCTTGTGAAATGTTTTAACATACCGATGGATGAAGGATCTGGTACTGCAATGCTTGTAGAATTTATGTAGCTGAACTTTGCGTTGGGCAAATTACTGTTGAGTTCATCGATCATTGGTTTAAGCTTGTCCGAGAATTTTCGAACTGCACTATCGATAGAGTTGATGCACACAGAGTCCCCTGTCCCATACAAATCGAGTTCTGATGGAACACAGCCTATGCCTCCTAGACCGAAGACAACAACTTTTCTTGCTCCGTAAAGGTACAAAGTCTATGGAGTAAAGTTAGTAATCTGTAAACAAGAAAATTAAATTAGAACAATTGATTAACGGAAACTCCATTTGTACCTTTAATTGTTCTGAGTATTGCTGAATTAGGATTGAAGCAAACTGTTCTGGTTTGTACATATGGCTCGACGAGTACAACTGAGGCAGCAAGTAGTTATTGATATAATCATTGTTGCCCATTCCAACAATGTATATACATTTGCTTAGATACTCCTTAGTTAAGGTCTTGTTTCCAAGCAGAGTAGACATGTGGGAAATTGTCACGTTGTGATTTCGCAGTTGCCTATTCAAGCTGATTCTATCTCCCTGAACAACGAGAATGGTAGAAGTCTTTTTATTGTCGTTAATCTAAATACGAAAACAAAATGCTTGTCCTAGAGAGGGACATGATGAATTGTATTCTTACCATATGAATTGCTGTATCATCAAGAATTCCAGCTGCACCAGATGCATAGTTCACTCCCCTAAACATATCCACACCCTTCACAGTAGCAAATGGCTCAATATACTTATCGAAACCCAACAGTTCAGCTGCAAATATCGGAAAGCATTCAGTTAGGATCCACCAAATTATAAGTAGTAGTTTAGAAATACTCGATTAAAGTATGCTATTTGTACATCACTAAAGAGTTGCTTAAGTTAAAGTATTGCTATGAAAATGCAAATCTACTTAGATATTCAATAAAAGTTGTAGCCAAGAGATATCAAATAGTGTGATATTTTGGTCTTTTGGACGTATAGGGACATCTCCCACCCGATATTTGCTTGAATCAAGACGGGTTGGGTGAGTCAATTGAGGGCTAAGGGTGTGTTCCGTATGGTGGAAAACATAAAACATTTTTTCTAGAAAAATAAGTCCGTTTAGAAAATGATAAAAATGACTTGAACACACCCTTAATGAAAGAAAGATAAAATTAAGGGACCACATTAGAAAAAAGAGAGAATAAACAAGAAGAAGAAGAAGTTAGGACAAACCAAGGAAATCTGCTACATTCCGGCCATTGGTGAATCTACCAGTAGGACCATCAGGAAAATCAATTCCATAAGGTGGATAATTCGCCTTTGCAGCAGTGAGGAGATTATTGTTATTTCCATTATCAAATAAAGAATCACCCAAAACGAACAAACAGGGCACCTGTTGTTCACCTTTTACCAAAAAAGGTTTCAAATTCATACAAATTAGCAATATAATCAGCTTCGCAAACCATACAATGAAGTCAGTATTAGCCATTAAAGGAAAAGAATAGTTAAAATCAAAACTATGGAGAGCCTATCAGTGATAAAGAAATCTCTTCAACCAAAAAGATCTGATACAATTTTTTGTAGTAGCTGGGTGTGGGCCACAGGCATAACCAGCATGTGGAAAATGAAACATTTTTAGGGGGCATTTGGCCCTGAAATGCTTTTACTCTTCTTCTTTTTTTTCGAGTTAAATTTCAAAAAGTAAAATAGTTGCAAGTAAAAAACTACTATCTCAAAAGTATTTATATATAATTTAACAAAAAACTTCTCATGTGAATAAAATTGAGTGGGGAGTGAGGGTTCGGAGGTGGTGAGGTGGGATGACCAAAGGATTGGATATTGGAGATACTGAATGGGCAGGAAAGAGATAATAAACTTGAATTATTACTTATGAAATTATTTCTTTTACTCTAATTAGAAAAATTATTTTGGCCATTTATAAGAAACTTATTTTTCTAAAAATATTATTTTGACCAACCAAATACGATTAAATTGATTTTTTGACATAGAGCGGAACTCAAAAATAACCGTATACGAATCTAGAAGAAAGCAAGAGGAAGTTGAAGGTTCTTACCATATAATCACCGATGACGGTGGATAGCTGGAGATCCTCATCTTGCCGGCGGACACGAACGTCACAATCGCCGGTTGTTGTCTGTCATAATTGAAACTCAACGCTCCCGAAGAAAAGTGATAGGGAACTGTGATTGTACTTGTATTTTATAGTCGTTAACGACATAGTCCCACATGTAATACGCAAATTTTATTACTATTTTAAAAATGCAAAAATACGACAAACTTACCTAAAAAACTAAATTATATTATAAAGTAGTTTACTGAAAAACTTTATTTTAAGTGATTTTTTTTTTAATCTCAAAGTTAATGAACTTAAATTTGTGGACTCAAAAATATAAGAATTAGGTCACCTAACTTATCAGATAAGAAAAAGGGATAAGGGTCTAAAAAATAGCTCAATTTTGGTCGAATTTACTGTTGCGATACTAAACTTTCATGAGGACCTATTATCTCCCTAGACAATTTAATACCGTATTTTAAACATATATATTTGTCCATGTGGACATAAAAAATAATGCAAAATTTATAAATAGTAATGTGTCCACGTGGGCAAATATATACCATTAAAATACACTATTAAATAGTTCAGGGGGTAAAAAATACACTATTAAATAGTCTAGGGAGGTAATAGGTACTCATGAAAGTTTAATATCACAACAGCAAATTCGACCAAAATTGGGGTATTTTTCAGACCATTATCCCTAAAAAAAAAGACTCCAGACAATCATGTAAGATACGCAATAAAAGTATTTTTTGTCATTTATCAAAGATAAAAATTACTTTGTGTCATTTACCAAATTAAAACTATATCAAATTTTCACCACCTAGTCCCAAAATAATTTTTACGATTAGTTTGGTACGTAGGAAAAAAACAAGTAATTTTGAAATTAATTTTATATTAAATTTATTTTATATTTCATCGAGAAAAAATTGCAATACAACTTATTTCGAGATAATAATTTTTTTTTATATCATATTAAGAGTGAAATAATAATTTCGAATAACTGATCTTAGGATAATTAGTTTCGAAATAGCTTTATTTCTCGAACGAACCCTTAATATTAGGTGGACTAAGCTTATAAAGAGAGTGTTGATAGGTGTGGTGGGATATTGAAATTAGAACAGGTTGAATTTTTTAGAGTGACTTTCACATATAGTAAACATGGGATGTTTGCTGTGAATTACAAATAAAATAAACTATGACTATAACATTTAATTTGAATTAATAATTTGCTATTTCATACAATTTTCCCAATTTTTGAATTAGCGATTCCCAATTTTTTGGGCCGTGAGAACTGATTTCGAATTTGCTTCTCAGATCGTGAATAGTGTAAAGGAAAAATTGTACATAATGACAAACTATTAATTCAAATTAAATGGTATAACCACACTTTGATTTAATTGTGCCCTGTAGCAAACGTTTGTCAGTCGCCTCTCTCCCTCCAAATTCTCGCTCGCCGCTCTCCCTTTCTCGCTCGCTCCCTCTGTGCTTGCCTCTCTCGCTTTATACAACAGAATTGTATAAATTGTGTTTCTGTTTGTATAAAGCGAGAAAAAATTGTATATACACATGCAAATACATATATCTATTCGTCCTATACACTTATAATTATACAATAAAAATATTCCCCTGCCCAGTTCTCTTTTGCCTTTCTCTCTTTCTCATTTTATACAAATACAGATTATACAATATAATGTAAAATTTATGTTTGTATAATGTATAATTTATGTTTGTATAAAGCGAAAGAAAATTATATATACACATGCAAATACATATATATTTGTCTTATACACTTATAATTATACAATACAAATATTCCCCTGCCTAGTTCTCTTTTGCCTTTCTCTCTTTCTCGTTTTATTCAAACACAGATTATACAAATATAATGTATAATTTATGTTTGTATAAAGCGAAAGAGAGAGCGATTTTTGATATACAAATATTTTTGTCAACGATTTATACAAATAAGAGGCTAACAACAATTTATCAAATGGACTGCCAGCGAAATTATACAAATTTGAAGAGGAGCCAACGAATTATACAATTGCTTCTTTTTGTAGATATGTATAGCGAAATAGACATAGCTTTCAATTGTATATGTATAGCGAATTATACATATATATGTTTGCTATGGAGCACAATTATGCAAACTTTGCTATATCATACAAATATGATTTTTTTGTTTGTTACATGTGAAAATTGCTCTAGTGTAAAAGACTGGTTTGGACTTGTAAAAATATTTTTGTATGCGAGATTTTTTCCTCCAAAACATCTGTTTACTTTATAGATTTTTTATATTATTCTTGTTCATCCTTTATATAAAAATAAAAAAATGTCATATATTTTACTTTGTAACGTATTACAAAGTCAAACCTCACAAAGCATGAATTACATTCGAATATAAAATAAGTAAAATTTTAGACTATTATATTTGTGTTATATTCTAATCTAAAATATGATTAATTGTAAGTTCGTTTGTAGTTCGGTATATGTAGTAGCAGTATTTTGATAATTTTTAAGTAACTTACTAAATTTGAATATCAATATTTTAGAAAATTTAAATTAAACACCATATCGTAAATCAACATATCAAATATGAAATACAATTTATTAAAATTTGTATATGATAATTTAGTAGTATATACCAATTAATATATTCAAGTATCTTACCATTAATTAAGAGTGTCATACGTATTTTATACTTAGATACATATTTTTTTTTACTAGAAAATACACAATAATAGGGAGAGAGGCGAGCGAGATTCGTATGTATCCCAAATACATGTGAATCACACTAGATACATGTATCTGTATGTATTTGGAGTGATTCACGTGTATCTGGAATACCGGATACATGGGAGAGTGGCGATCGAGATGAGAGAGAGGCGAGGGAGGCGAGCGAGATTTGTTATGTATCTCAGATACATGTGAATCTACTTGGATACAATATATTTAGAACAAATTACTCCTAAATTTGACTTCATGTATCTGGACGTATCTGGATGCACCAAAATATGGTAAGATACGTTATATTGCAAATTAGAGTCTATCTAAGTAATTAGCCTCTAAACTAGTGGAATTTATGTAAAATGCCCTAAATTAAATACCAGTTCAAATGGACAATTCCTGTGCAAAAATTACTTTCAATATTCCTATTGCTTGGTAGAACGTGTTTTTTCTTGCTTTACTTTACGTATAATACAAGCTCATGGACCGTGAATATTAGCTTTATTGAACTATTCTTGAAAATATGAGAAATATAAAGCTCAAACCTAAAATAACATGCCAAATATAGAAACTATAAGTGTATTCAAGAAAATTGAATTTACAATTATATTTCCTTTTTCTAAAGGTGATGTCTTTTGTGTGTAATGTCATTGTGATCCAATCTAAATTTAAGTTTTTTTTTAATTACCAATACAAAACTAGACTAAATATTACTATCAATTTTTCTTTATTCAACACCGAACAAATAAATTAAATCAAATCGTAACTTGACATGAACACATGGTAAAGAGACCCAATCTTAAATGGTTTTTGGTGATTTGATGTCTAATTGGTCTCCATTTAACACTCATAATAATTGCATTAAAGGTAACTTGTACTAGTCTACTTAAAACATAATATCTACCCAACGTTACTAACACGCAAGAGGAACTTTTGACACTTCTTCAAGCTAATGTGTCAAAATTGCAAAAGACTTAATTATGCACCATTAGAAATCAACATCGATCATCTCAAATATTGTCATTCATGTCTTAAATAATATCACATATAATAGACACATTTATTTAATGCTTGACAAAGCTACACACAAATAGTTATTTATTTAATGCTTGACAAAGCTACACATAAAAATTAATAAGTTCGATGGAACACGCAAGCTTTACATTAGCTCCGCCCCCGATTGTCTCAACTTATTTAGAGCTAATGTACTAGCTGCCAAGTGGCTAATATCAAAAGGATAGGCATCAGTTGGTAGAAGAGCAGTGTAAGCTCTTATAGCAGTGACCTTATTTGGAATTTCTGTTGGGTGAAAACCATCCCAAAAATAATGTGATGCCCTGTCACTACATGCACCACCTCCATTCCTACACTGCCCTTTAGCTATGAAACTTGAAATTTCGCAGCATGGCTCAGCTAGATTTGTTAAACCTACAATCAAATAATAACGGATATTTTATTTTTTTTACATTATCTGTATAGTTCAATTTATGTTGAAGTAACGTTATGGTTAATAAACATACCGATTTGTGCTGGATCTCCGATTGCAATGCTTGTTAGATTGATGTAGATGAAATTCGCGTTGGGTAATTTATTATTGAAATCATCGATCATTGGTTTGAACTTGTCCGCAAATTTTTGAACTGCACTATTTATAGAATCGACACATATTGTGTCTTTTGTTCCATAGATAGCTAATTCTGCTGGAATACAGCCTAAGCTACCTACACCGAAAACAGCAATTTTTCTTGCTCCGTAACGATACAATGTCTAAAATGGATCGGAACATGTTAGTTATAATGAGTGTATATATATATATATATATATATAAAAAAAAAAAAGTTAAATAAGAAGTGATCTATTGATTTGTACGTACCTTTAATTGTTTTGAATATTGTTGCATTAGGATTGTAGCAAATTTTTCTGGCTTGTACAAATGACTTGATGGGTAAAATTGAGGCATCAAGTAGTTGTTGATGTAGTCATTGTTGCCCATTCCAACAATGTATATACATTTGCTTAGATAATCCATAGTTAAGGTTTTGTTTCCAAGTAGAGTAGACATGTGGGAAATTGTCACTTTGTGATTTCTCAATTGTCTGTTCAAGTTGATTCTATCTCCCTAACAAAATTATAAACAGGCAAAATGAAATGAGTCCTTTTAATATTTTTCTTGTCAAGTTATCACGAGGCACGTATTATCAGGCGAAGAAACATAACTGATTTGAAAATACTATTTTCTTTTATTTAATTTGTAAGTGATAATAAGAGAACATTTCCATAGGAAAAAATGGTCAATTAGGCTTTAGTTCTTCTTAATTAGTTTGATAAATATTGTTTTAAGTGGCTAATCTTTGCCTAGTCTATGAGAAATAATTAATTTTTGGTGGCTATTTTGCCAAACTACCTATAGTATATAGGGTGTTTAGCGACGTAAATACCAAAATTAATTTTTTTATGATGTGTCTGTTTGTGGATTTGACGTGAAAATAAAGAAATTTCAATTTTCAGGTTGATGTCACAATTTAAATAAACTAGTAGAACCTTTTTTTCTAAGTTAAAATTGTGGTCGAAAGTTGAAACCCTACTATTTGCACAACAAAAATATCCAACTTTTACTTCGAAATTTTATTTCTTTTTTTTCTAACTTCAAAACGTTCTTCGAAAACTAAAACGAGAATGAAATTTAGAATATTGTTAGACCACGTTTGACAAAAAAAAAAAAGACTAGACTCGACATGTGCTAGTATCCTACACCATTAAGCAGAGGCCTCGATTGAGCCCTGCGAAGAAACTCATGATAGGAAGTGGCAACTTTCGCCTTTAATGGTCCTATATGTAGAGCGAATCTGAATTAATTGAGTTAGTAAATTCTGAATATAATTATCTCAAATGGTTATATAGTATGCATGAAAAATATGTGTTGGTATTTTACCAAATGTATTCCTGACTCATCACGAATTCCAGCTGCACCAGATGCATAATTTACACCTCTAAATATCTCCACACCTTTCACTGTGGCAAATGGCTCAATAAACTTATCAAAACCCAATAATTCAGCTGCAAATATAGGAAATAAAAATATATTCAGTACGATATAATCTCCACCACATTGTAAACGATATTTATAAATATTAAATGAAAGTACGTTATATTTGTACCATTACTAAAATATTGTTAATTAATTATCACTATGAAAATAATCAACATATTTAGATATTCAATAAAACTATGTCTTACGTACCATATTACCACAAAATGCTACTACACCTAAGAGAGTTTCTCTTATTCATATTATGTACCGTCTACCGGAGCAATGTTTTATATATATGTAATGTTAACAATATTGACTAATTCAGATTGAAGGGTGATATAATTAAAATCGTCTATTTTTCATGCGTACGTACCATATTATATATCCATAGTAATTAGCAGTGGCGGAGCCAGAATTTTTAATAAGGGGTTCAAAATCTGAAGAAATAGACACATGAAGTAGCCGATGGGGGTTCAACATCTACTATATATATCTAAATATTATTTTAACCAATTATAAATAATATAATTTTCCATCGAGGGGGTTAAGGTGGCTCCACCACTGGTAATTAGCAGCAATTATATATTACTAATAAATAATAAAAGAAGCATAAAATTAAGACACCAAAAATTAAATAATAAAAGGAGGAGGATAAGAAGTTAGAACCAAGAAAATCTGCTGAATTTTTTCCATTGGTGAATCTACCAGTAGGACCATCAGGAAAATCAATTCCATAAGGTGGATAATTAGCCTTTGCAGTAGTGATGAGATTATTATTATTTCCATTATCAAATAAAGAATCTCCCAAAATGAACAAACAAGGCACTTGTGGTTCACCCTTTACCATTACTAAAAATGGCCTAAAGTTGGTCATCAATATAGTAGTCAATAACACAAACCATCTTTTCATTCCACTTCCCATTAGAAGAAAGATAGAATATATTAAAAGGTAGCTAAAGTTAGAAGGAGAGGATTGATAAAAATAAAAAACTATTGGAGCTATATATAGGGAAAATAAGAGTGGATATAAATAATTTCCTTTTAACACAAATTAAATTTAAAAAAATGTAGGATGCACCATGCCAAATTATGGTGGACCACAAATGAACTAATAATCCAAGTTTGACTTAATGAAAATTGGTTTTTAGTAAGTTGATGTGTGGGGGGTAGGGGGCATAACCATCAGGGAGATATTGTCATCTTTCCTTTTTGTGGCCAGACATTTAAATTTTAATTAAAACCAACGTCCCTTCATGTAAATATCAAGAAAGTGTAAATCAAAATTAAAATATGCAAGAAATTGATAAAACACTTGATTTTGATTTCATAGTAGGAGATTTCAATGTTTGAACTGATTGCTATTTGGCAAAAGCTCAAAATCTTAACTATTTGACGTTCCATTAGTTCCTTCCTTTTAATTTAGTAATTGTGTATTATCGATTGCGTCATTTTCTTTGAATCTATCTTGCGCTTTGTATTAGACCATGTGCTTTGATTTTTTTCTTTTCTTTTGAGCCGAGGGTATATCTATATATCTAGAACCTAGGGCTCAACCTGCTATTATGGCACATTATATCATTGGGTCACGTTTCAATTTCTTCTTCTTCCTTATTTTTAGCCGAGGGCCTATTTAAATTTAAAGATTCAATTAAATTCGGATTAGCGCATAGCAGGGACTAAACTGTTCTTTCCCTAAACCTTGTATTACCATGTACACATGCATAATAATCATGTTGTTCCTTGTAAAAGATTCCAAATCTGCATCCCGACTAGACAAGTAACTTTATTAGTTATAATTTCTAACTTTTGCTTTTATTCTTTGTGATATATGACTCGACATATGTCACAAAGGGCTGATTTATTTTACTATTTCTTTTTCGAACTGCTTTGATATATTTATTTTTTAATCGGAAAAGGATCAAAATTACCCTTCAACTATTCGAAATAGATCAAATATATCCTTTAACTATTTTTGGGCTCAAAACTACCCCTGCCATCTAACTATTGGATCACTTCTACTCTTCCTTTTAACGGACTGGCATCCACCATGTAAATAGTAACGCCCCGTGGACGTCCATCTAATCACACCAAAGTGACTAATCCACCCACCCATTAAAAGTAGGTACTGCAAATTTCAAGGCAGATAGGAAAATCAGGTATCGTTTAACTCGTTTTAGAGGGATCCAGAGATCAATATGTTAGCGAACATGGAGCGTGGATTGGTTGATTCTTAAAGGCCTGAAGAACTGCAATATGGAGGTGCCAGAGGTTCCATAAAGAACCAAGAAATATTTCAGAATTAAACAGTTCATAATATGTGTATATCTGTGTACTTCATACAATAAAATGGTACAACCCCTTTTGAGGATTTCAATATCAATTAGATGCATAAGAATATATAAGACTGATAATCGAAACTATAATTTTCGCAGGAGCAATGCACCAATTGCCACCATAAAGTTCATTTCCAGGAGATAAGGATCAATAGTCAATATAGATCTCAATAAACATCTAGCCACAGCAAGTGTACAAACTCAAATTCAAGGAATAATTCATATTGATAGCAACCTTTCTCCAATAATACATCATCTTCAAATTTCATCAAGTATTCCGAATTTTAAATTCATATGCGCAAATCCTAAGATAATCACAGACGTAGATTCAATGTTCACTCATTTCAAACTATGCATTGAAATTTGAAGTTTCCTCAAAACCAGTAAATCTAAAACAATTGAATCCGAATTTCACGATTATCAAGAAAATAAGACAAGAAATAGAATGATAGTGAAGAAGAAGGAACCGACGCAGAGGTTCTCGGAAAGAGGCTGAAAAGAGAACCTACGGGAAGGTTTTAAGGGGTGGGTGGGTTAGTCACATTGTTGTGCTTAGGTGGACGTCCACTTGGCGTTATGTTTTACATGTTGGATGCCACATATTAGTCCGTTAAAAGGAAGGATAGAAGTGATCCAACAGTTAGACGGCAGGGGTAGTTTTGAGCCCAAAAATAGATGAAGGGTATATTTGATCTATTTCAAATAATTAAAGGGTAATTTTGATCCTTTTCCTTTTTTTAATTGAGAGTCAATTGAAAAATAGTTTTTTTACCACCAAAGGTTACTATCATCCCCTAATCTCCTTTATGGAATTACACTAAGTATGTTATTTTTAGTCCTTGAGGTATATGACTCATCATATACATATAATCTTCAATGAAATAAAATGTGTGGTTTTGCCCTTCATGTGTAGAAAATATAACTATCTATATATTAATATAAAGCAGAAACATAAGCCTGCTGATGTGGCATGCTTCATACATCAGGATTAATATTTATTTATTTTCAGGTTTTTTTTGGCTTTTTCTCTCCCATTTCTCTATTTATTTTATTTAAATTAAACCTTTAACAGCCTTTAAAGTCATTAAAAAAATTGAGTAACTGCTACATTAAAAAAATAAGTAATTGCCCATTAATACACCCTTTCACCTTCCAATGATAAAGTCCAAACGACAGCTTTAGCTTCTTTTTCTTACTTATATATGATGGATGAAAAAATATCATTCTGCATAAAAAAAAATTACTTTTCTCAAATAACATTTTCTTGCAACTTTGTTTTTATATAACACTTATATGTAGTATCAAAAATAATTTATTTTGCTTTTTCTTTTGGGTTGTTGATTTGTTATTTTTGTTGTTAATGCAGGATACACATTATTGGTGGTAAAATATTTATGCATTGCCATATAAAGTTTAAAGGGAGTGAAAAATAAAGATCTCAATATCATTGTGGAGTTTTATTCTTAACTAGGTTATCTTTTCGTTTCTAGGTGGTTAACCTTTGTCTTATGTACTGTTCAATTTGTTTATACTCCTAA
>JAJOOR010005946.1:0-28697 GCA_036250505.1 Solanum acaule | reverse complement strand
ACTTTATTGTTTTCCTATCTACGTTTGTTGTTTTTATTTCTTTTTATATATAGACTGTTTTCATTTTTTATATATATTTACCGTTTTTATTTATTTATGTAAATATAAATATTTTTTTAATATTAGAGATTTGATTGTATATTTTTTGACGGTACATATGCTAATCAAATATTAGCATTATGCTGGAGTTGTTCTATCAGTTTAGGATTTTTTTGTTTCCAAATTAGATTATTTTTCAGTTTAGTTGTTTTTGTTTTGTCTATTTTGTTGATCGACTTGGTCACTCTTGGACCTTGTTTGGACACATTTTTATTTGATGAATAAATGGACATGGTCCAATATTGATTAAAAATAAATAAATATATATATATATATATTAGCATTGTATATTATTCAATATATTCCACATTTTATTAGCATGCATTATTATTTTGTAAATAATATATATTAATAATTTACTACAAGTTTCCTCCTAAAGATCTAACAACCTCACCCCTTAACCCCCAATTCTTTCTTTTCGCTTTTCTCATTTTCATCTCCCTCACCAAAGTCCGATTACAACATCTAAATACACATTTCTAGTGATGATCCAAGAATTCGTGTGTGTATTTTCTTTGTCCCTTATAAAGAAAAGCAAGAATACAAGGGAAAAAATATACACAATAGCATGGGCAAGACAAAAATCTTCTTTTCGAATTTAATTTCGACCAAGAAGTTTGCAAATTTTCATGTTTGCATCTCACTACAGAGTTGAGCATTGAGTCTAATTCATCAATAAAAAACTTATTTAAGTTTTCATTTGCCATTTTCAACATTTTTAGAGAAAATTTAAAATTTAAATTAGGAAACCTAAATAAGAAATTAGAGCATATTACAAACCCCAACTTCAAAATTTAAAGTAGAAATGAACATAAACAACTAAAATCTAGCCATTTTTGAAAGAAAATCGTCAAAATATTAAAGAAGGAACAAGGATTAATAGTGGTGAGGAAGGAACAAAGGTTCATTTAATTTGGGGAAGATGATCACTGCCAATTTATTGCCTCTTTTAACGTGTGCCAATTTATTTCTTTTTCTAACGCACCTAGATGAGGTATTCTCACCTCCTATATGACATGACAACACTCAGGTGTGCACTAAATAGAGAAATAAAATGTTCAGGGGGTAATAGGACACCCGTAAAGTTAGAGTGTGTAGTTGAGATTTCAGGTATAGATTGAGGAGGCTTTAGACCATTTGTATAATTTTTATTTTTTTATGCCGTAGAATACTTAAATACTATATACTTGTAACACATTATCATATTTCTGGGTTGCCCATGATACATTAATGCATATTATTGTTCAATCAAACACTTGATTTTATTGCACCAAATGTATGTTACTCATTTGTTGTACTTAAAGCATATTATTATTTGATTTGAACATTAGGAAGAAAATGAGGTTTATATACTTTTCAACTTTTTATACAGTAGTATGCTTATACAACTGGATATTTATATTGTATTAGATTCATTTGTCACTTGTTGAATTATTAAAAGAAGTTTAAAATGTTGATCTATACTACCTTAAAAGCATGAACTCCAAACATGAATGTTGAATTATTATAATATCCTCAATTAAAAATACTCAATTTATTTTATTTATTTAATTATGTTATTTTAAAAGTTGATACCTTTTCACATTAATAGATTGTGAATTTTGCGATGAGTTGTGACTTTTCAAAATTTTTGTGACTTTATTGACGAGTTGTGACATTTCCGATGAGTTGTGACTTTTCCAAAGGATTGTGATTTTTTCAAAGGGTTGTGACTTTACCAAAGGGTTGTGCTTAATCCGATGAGTTTTGACTTTTTCAAAGGGTTATGTCTTTTCCGATGAGCAAGGACTGTTTTGAAGGGTTGTGACTTATCTGATAAGGCATAATCAGAACATATTCATACTACTATTTGTTAGTTATAAATAGAGGGGTTTCCTCTCATTTTTAAACTACATTTTTTTAGGTTTTCTACTCTTCTTCTTCTTAAAAAATCTCAATTGTTATTTGCAATAGTTGATTAAGTTCGAAACCCAACGAAATTCGAGGTACCACATTAGAAAGAGTTGGTAAACAAATTGTAGCAAATTATTCATCAATTCACACTCATATTTTCCTCTGATGATTGTCATCACATACATACATCAATATTATTTCTATCATTTTAGAATATTAATACTCTTTTATTAACCTACATGTTTTATTTATTGAAAAAAGACTAATTTACTATGAATAATCACAACAATTTCTACCTTCATGTTTCTTCAGTCATAAATCACAACCATTCACTCCTTATAAATTCTAGGGGATCTTTTTTCTGTGACAATTTGAGATCAGTTAAAATTTTCATAAATGATTCATCCCCAATCCATTGATATGTTTCGCCGAAGTTCTTAACATTGAAATTTAGGTACTGACTTTCTATTAAAGAAGAAAACAAGAGAACAAAGAAATAAGCAATTATCTATGAACTTTTCTTAACACATAAATCTTCTATATATAGTGCGCGAGAATTTTCATTTATTTTTTTTATTTTGTTTCTTGAATAACTTTTTTTGTGTTTTCATTCGAGAGAGAATTTAAATACACACATTGTGGATTATTTTATCTAATAAAATAAATAGATAAAGATGTGGGAGAGACAATAATAATAACAAATATAAAAAAAGGCACATGATTGGGGTAAGATATTTCTTCTTTGTAATTCCATTTCTTATTCTTTTAACCTCAAATGAAGGAGTTTCTTTCTAATTTTGCTAAAACATCAGGCATCAACGTAGTCCATTGAATTAGTAGTTTTGATGTTAAGTCTACTATTTCAAAAATAGATTTCACTTTTACTTATAATATGATAATAATTATTTATTAATAGATATGTTAGTAAAAATGAACAGAAAAAGTAAAGTGTTGGTGGCAAGAAATTTCAATCAAATGAAACACTAGGGTGAATATAACATGAACATATATTTTCGCATTTCTTATTCATTGTCTATGAATTGATCCACATATTTTTACTTTCTTATATTTATGTTGAGTATGAATTTTTTTAAGTATGAATTTTCTGTTATTTTGTATTCATTTTGATCTAAGAAAATTTTATGTCACAAGATACACTATTTGCTAGCTATATAAAACTAATAAGAAAGTAGTGATTGATCATAAAATGATCTTAAATAAAATAAAAGATTCTATAAATAACTTATAAAAGTATTGATATTCACTAAGTACACTTTTTTTTGTCAAATTGCATCTATATCATGGACTTACTCAAATATTAATTGAATAATAATATTTTATAAAAGACATATCACGTTTAAAGATAAAATATTAAAATATTTATGATAATCGTTCCTAGTGTCATGCACATATTAAATTTCAAGTATTAATATCTAAGAGAATAATTGTACTTAAATGGTATCCATCATTTACCGTCGTAACCTCAAGAGGAAAAGTTATTGCTGATCATTTTTTTATCTTGCTACTATTTTTATGTTTTGTTGGTTAAGTTTGTTTGCCAAATTAAGTAAAGTAAAGAATAATACTACTTAAGAAATATCACTTTCTCCCCATGTTTAAATTTTTTGAATGCAATTTGAAATGTTTCAATGATATCTGGTCATTTTTGTCTCAAAAAATAATTAACTCTATGAAAATCTGTATTAATCATTTGAAAGCACTTGTCCAATGTTCTTTCAATTATAATTATTTACTAAATTTTTTTTTATTTAGTAATATTAATTCTATTTTACAACATCATGTACTATATGATATGATACACGTGCTAAGAAGCTAGCTAGTTAATATAAGCATAATCTGGTACATTAATACATTATGCTCTACAAACAAATAGTTGAGTCTGTTGTATCCAAATGTTTATTAGTCAATTGTTGTATTCATGTGCATATATATGATTGGAATACCTACACTAATTTGGAATCCAATTGTATTTGTTGTGATTATGTAATTATGTAGTGTAAATTTAATAATGGGAAGTTGAAAGTTTGAGGGCGTAATAAAAGAATAGTCAGTTACAATAATGAAAAATCACCTTATTTAAATGCATTATTATAATTATAATTGTATCAATGTATTAAAAAAATCTAAAAATACTCTAGATACAATGAGATTATGACATAAACTATGGTCATTTTTCGTAAATATAATATTTATAGCTATTTCAATTTAATAACGTTGAAACTATAGTCATTTTCGTAAGTTGCTCAATTTTATATGAATTTAAAAAATATTATTCTAATCCTGTCCCAAAAAGGGGTTAAATTGGGTTGACCTATGAGCTAAGCACATATTGACACTTACATATATAAAAAATGATGTAAAAAGTTACTATTATTATTATATAGAAATAGCTAAAAACTGACATATCTTGCTTGAGAGTATTTATGAAATTTCAATACTTTCTTCATTTTAATTTATTTATTCTATTTTTTTAATGTTATATATTTGAAAAATTATGTAAAAATATTATATATTGCAATAATTAACGACTTAAATTACTACTTTGTAGAAGTTGTCAGAAGCAGAGTTGTTTGTCGGTGTGTCAACTTCAAGTCAGAGGTATTTTGTGAAAAATTGTACTTTTTCTATTTTAATTTGTTTGTCTTATCTTTCCTTTTATCTGTTATATATTTGAAAATTATGTAAAAATTCTATAAATCACAATGATCAACAACTTAAATTATTTAAAAGACATATAATATAAATTCATTTATCAATACTAGCCCATTGATCAAGCTTTACTTGAGTCGATGAATCTACTTTCATAAGATAAGACTTAAATAGTGTACAATATCATTTTCTTCAAACTCCATTTATAAAATCACACTAAATATATTATTATTATTGTTCTTATAATAATCCATTGACTAGGTCATGAAGAATTTATCCATCAAAAACTTCTTGTTAGTTAAATTGATCTCTTTTTACTAATAAATTTCCTAACTTAACTTGTTGTTTTATTTTATTTTGTTTACGTCTAAGATCATATCATATGTTTGATCAAAATGGTCCTTGATGTATAGGGGTTGAATTATTTTGGCCCTTCATATATATGACCTTATCAAAATAGTCCTTAATGTATATAAAAATATGATCATTTTAGTCCTTAACCCTATAACTAACCATAAAAGTAAAAAGTGTTGTTAAATTTAACAACGGGTCCCTCAATATTGACACCTAGCATACCTCTTCTGCTTCAATCTTCTCACTTTCACCATTAGAGATCATTCTCCATCTTCAATTCACCCACTTGCCATATTCTTACAAGAAAAGTTACACACATTACACTCATTTCTTATCTCCATGTACCTCTACAAAACAATTCCAGTAGCTTACATTTTCATACATACAAAAAATAAAAGATAAAAATGAGACCACTGAGTCACTGACACAACTACAAACTAAAATTTACTAAAACACTTCATTAATTCCTCTTAGAAGACTACCATAATTTTAACTTTTTTCTAGCTTTAATTATATACTCTTGTTGAAACTCTATACGGAAAGGATATAGCTTTGTTGTTTCCTCTTTTTGAAATTAATATTTTTTTTAATTCCACTGTTCATATAAAGGTAAAAATTGAACGGGACAGAGGTAGAAAATAAAAATTTTAAAATATTTTTTTAGAAATTTAAAGAGATTTTAATTTATTAGTCAAAGAGAATTTTGATGATGGGAAAAAAGAATTGGCTTCTTCTTCTTTGTCCAGTGAAGAAGAATTGGGTGAAGAGAGAAGATTTGGGGGTGAAGAGAGAAGATTTGGGGGAGAAGAGTTTGTCAAGTATTAATATAGAGGATCCACCGTTAAATTTAACTGTATTTTTTATTTTTATGGTTAATTTTAGGGATAAGGACTAAAATGATAATCTTTTTATATACATCAAGGATTATTTTGATACGCTAATATATATGAAGGATCAAAATTATTCAAACCCTATACATTAAGGGTCATTTTCTCTTTTGTGAGGTATGTGTCTATGTACTATGGCAAAACATTAACTTACATATCAAAACACACGAATTATAAAGAAAGGGAAAACAAAAATTTAATATGTTCGTAGCTTATAAAAAGTAAAGCTACATAAGTTCAAGGAAACTAATTCTGTCATTACAATTTAAGACACATAAACATACATTAATATATCGATGACTAGCAAAATACAATTTTTGCACCATAAATTTAGACAAATATTGAATATCTAGAGTTTCAGGTGACTCATGTAGCCTACATACGTTTTTTATGGGACTTATATTATGAACACTATTTTAGAATAATTAATTTATTGATATTTTTTAATAAGTGCTAATTTTGGTTATTATAATTCAATACACATGAATGTATAGTATTTAGTTGTAAGGTGTCGATTAATAGCAAAATATGTTTTTTTTTCCACCTAAAAGTTTAGACAAATATCAAATATCTAATGAACATGAGGTGATTTATGTAGTCTTTACATATATATATATATATATATATATATATATATATATTTGATGGACTTATATTATGAACATTGTTCTAGAATAATGCACATGTTATTTTTGACTTTTATAATTGAAGACACATGAATATATAATATTTAATTATTGTTTAATCAGTATATCGACTATTAACTAAATACATTTTTTTGCATTAAAAGATTTAGACAAATGTTAAGTATTTAATGAGCTTAAGATGATTTATGATAATCTATGCATATTATTGATGAGACTTATATTACAAACATTGCATACTTTAGAATAATTATTATTTGTATTTTAAGCATGTGTTAATTTTGATCATTACAATTCAAGAAACGTGAATGTATATTATTTAATTATTTATTTAATTGATATGTCAATAATTCACAAAATGCATTCTTTTGCAGTAAAAAAATTACATAAATATTGAATATCTAATGAATTTGAGGTGGCTTATATAATCTATATATACACATTTATTGATGTGGTTTATATTACGAACATTGCTTCAAAATAATTAATTATTAGCATAGATTATTTTTATTTATGCTAACTTTAGCCATTACAATTCAAGACAAGTGAATGTATATTATTTAATTGATGTGTTGACAAATCGCAAAATGCATTTTTTTGGTAATAAAAAATTTAGACAAATGTTGAATATCTAACTCATGATCTTGAGGTGATTTATACACATTTATTGATAGACTTATATTGCTCCAAAATAATTGGTTATTGTTATTTCCATATATGCTAATTTTAACCATTACAATTCAAGACATATGAAAATATAATATTTAATTATTATTTAATAGATGTGTTATAAATAGCAAAATGCAATTCTTTGCACCCAAAATAGCTAAATTGATATATTGAATATCTAATGAACTTGAGATGACTAATGTAGTTTATACACATTTATTGATGGAGATGTTATATGATGGATATTGCTTTAAAATAATGGATTACTAACATTTTCAGCCGATGCTAATTTTGACATTATAATTCAAAATACATGAATGTACAATAGTTAATTATTATTTAATTAACGTATCGACAACTAGCAAAATGCATTTCTTTGTAACTGAAAATTTAGATAAGTGTTGAATATCTAGTAAACTTGAGATGACTTAGACAGTCTATAAAATTTACCGATGGAGGTTATATTGTGAACATTGCTTCAAAATAATTGATTATTCATATTTTTAATACATGCTAATTTTGATCATTACAATTTAAACCACATGAATATGCAACATTTTAATTATTATTTAACTGATATATCTCAACTAACAAAATGCATTTTCTTACCCAATAAAATCCAAATCACATTAAATACGAGTAATGATTTAATAGCGAAAAGCCTAACAATGAAAAATAATTTTGTAATAGAACTTTAATTTATAATAATAGAAAATAATAATTATATAAACATATATTAATTCGTGTTTGTTCAATATTTTGTTTTATTTATTTTTAATATCAAAACAAGCTAAACATTACCAATTTTTATTAAATTTAATAACATTGGATGATACCAAATCAAAGAATATATTGTTTTCCAGTTAATTTCTTAATCCGAATTAATTTTTCATTGCTCTAAAAAATTCCTAATTAAGATAGTCAAGAAAAAGTCAAATTCTTTTTGAAACTTTTTAAAAAAGTTCCTCCACATCCTTTTAAACAAAAACTTTACCCAAGACATTTTTTGTATAAAAGTTAATTAATTTTTTAAGTAAATAAAATCAAATGACTCTATTACTACAAAAGAAAAAAAACTACAATTTTATAAAATATTTTTATTAAATAAAAAAAAATGATTTGACACTCGTAATGAAAAAAAGTTAAATAAAAAACAAAAGAAGGCAAAGGCCAAAGGCGTTACAACTTTGTTATCCCCAAGCCCAGATGCCTCACACCAAAAATCTCAACAGAAAAATTTCTCTTCTCTTCCAATGAAAAATTTCCCCAATTCTTAGAAACCCTAGAACTTCTCTTTCTCTCCCATCTATTTCTCTAGATTTTAGGTTTGACTTTCCCAGATTGAATTTTCAACTCTCTAATGGGATAGATCAAATAGTTCCCCTTTTTTAATTTCAAGTTTTTGGTGCTCTATACATTGATTTCAACTTGCTTTAATTTATAGAAGAAAAAATTCTCAGATTGATTGATTGTTTTATATATGGACGGATTTGAAGGCGGTGGTGGGAGTAGGAGTTTTATGGAATTCGGTGACAACCGACCTGCAGGTTAAAATTTGCTATTTTTAGATCTTTGTTTTATTTGTTAAGTTTTGCTTTGTTGAGTTTACTCTTAGATTTTTCTTATCAAATGAAATTGAAGAAGTAAAAAAAAACCTAGTCTGATTTTTTTTTTTGATTTGTAGAAATGGTGGTGGTGTTGGGCCACCCTAATTAAAATGGATTACTTAGTTTTCTTGCTTGTGCTGAGATTGAGGACCTCCTCTCCTGGTCTTCAATCCAGCTTCATTGATGCAATGCCACAATCCTTTGGGTGGTCGTTAAAAAAATTTGAATTTTGAGATTCTGTTGTTAGTCTCTGGGATTTATGCTTCACTGTTTAAATGGGTTTCTGTTGTTAGTTTTTTTTTTGGGGGTTCATGGTGTAGGATTCCCATATGACCTTTGTGATGCAGATGTGAACAAATTACCTAGTTTTCTTGCTTGTCCAATGGTGCTTGATTCAGCTTCATTGATGCAATGGCACAATCCATTGGGTGTTTCTTAAAATATTTAAATTTTGAGAATGTATGTTGAGTGATTTTATTACTATGATAATTGTTCTACTGTGATGGTTTCTCTGGGATTTATGATTTACTGTTCATTCTTACTCTCTTGGTGTTTAAATGGCTTTTTTCACATGATTCTGTTGTTAGTCTTTTTTTTTAATTTTGGGTTCATTTCCAAGTATGAAGGGATGCTGGTTAGGATGCCTACGTAGTCTTGTGATGCAGATAGTTTGATGTCCATGGCTTGCTTCGTCACTCTGCATTAATTCTGTGTCAAATGAAATTATTTATGGTGGATTTGCTTGCTACTGTTCATGGTTGATTTATAAAGTTTGACTTCCCTTTTGGTGATGCAGCAGAAGAAACATTTGATGCTTCACAGTATGCGTTCTTTGGTAATGATGTTGTTGAAGAAGTTGAACTGGGTGGATTGGAAGATGAAGAGGATGTTCTTCCTCCGGTTGGGTTTGATGATGAAGAGTATCAATTAGGCCGAGAAGAGGTTGCTTTTAACTTTTGGCCTTTTGCATTTATGTTTTTAGATGCCTTTTTAATTGTTGTTTATCAAAAAAAAGATTCCTTTTTTAATCGTACTTATGTTGGGGACAGGCAGCGTGTCAAATATCAAAACAACTTTGTTGACATACCTTCAGTTTTCTTCTGATTTGGCTTGATAGCTTCTTTCTAGATACTGCTTTATTTTTACTACTCCTATTTAGAATGTTTAATTTGTGTAAGATTCTAATACATAGATAGACTCTTAGGTTTGCTTTTCCTCTCTCTCACCTGTGCATTCATTGGTGGAAGTTGTTTTAGGTTTTTTTTTTCTAGTAGATCCTCGTCTTAGGTTTGTTTTTGCACTTGATCTTTAAATTGATGTTCTGATACTTTTATGCTAAGAAGTTTGATTACATCTGAAGCTAATTTCTTGGTCTGGATTCATTTAGATAAGCATTAATCATTTAGCTACCAAACATGAGGGAGGAATTCTTTAAGATTTGCATGCTAAGTTTAGATGGTCATGGGTTTAGATCATATTTCCAATCATGTTAGAATCCTCCTCCAGAAAGTCTGTTGTAGCATAGTTTTTTTTCCCGTTTAAATAGTTTTAGACGAGATCTTTCTTTAGAAAAATATATTTTAGCTGTGGCATTTTGCCGTTCTGCTCCTAACTAGTTTGGCATTGAGGTATATGTTCTGGTGCTTTTGGTGTTTATTGCATTCTTTCTGTTTATTCGGACAAAGTCTTTAGAGTCTTGGAGATATTAGGGCCGAGTCACCGGGCTATTAATCACTCATTTGATTGATTGTTTTATTTTTTTTTCCTTCTTTATTGATAAGTTGATTGTGGTAATCGTTTTCTTTTTGGGTATATCTTTATGGGGAATAAGAAGGTTATTACGGATTTTGAAGTGGTCGAAAACTTCTTTGATGAGAAATTGAAGCAGATAACAATGTTAATAGTCTTGCATATTTGCAACGTTAGGTGTCATGCATACTATTACATTTCAAAATCATGGGTTGGTTCCTTTATGTGTTGAATGAGTGTGCACGTCAGTTGAACTTTTAGTTCTTAGTAGTTGGGAGCTAAATTGGTGAACCTTTGCCACTAAACAATTTCTCACTTGTAGGGTGGAGCTCTTGGGTCTTTATCTGAGATTGATGACCTTAGCAGCACATTTTCCAAGGTAATTCTTTTTAAAGTGTCTTGGTGCACTGCAAAACATTTTTGTTATTCTTAGTGTGCTATATCTTTGTGAGGAGTAACTGAGATGACTTAGCTTCCATGATTTTTCCAAGCACAATGAATTTGGGAGTTTTAGAGCCTGTTTAATTTATGTACCCTGTTCTCCAGAATGTTCAAGCTTCACAGGATTGTTAGTGCTTTCTTTGGTCTACATTGCCTTCTGAGTAGGACCTTACAATCTTTTGCCCATGTAGCAATGATTTCTGCAAGTTTGTAGTACCGGATGCCCGAGTCTACTGCAACCTTATAGTACAGAACAAGATCGTTTTTCTTTTAACTCTAGGATATTTAAGGATGAAATTTCTGACTCAACAGTCTTGTACGACAGCAACTAGTGTTAGATTTTTCTCAAAATGTTAAAACTCCAGTTCACCCTTATCCTTTCCTGGGGAAACTGCTTTTGAGCTCCTTTCTCTTTGGACATCCATTTCCAACATGAGATGTGCCCTTCATTCCCAGCCATCAGATTGCATTCTCATTGTCCCTCATGCAGCTTTGTAGAAATCAAAGAAGGAAAAAAAGTGATGCACCTAGCTTTTATAACCCTGTGATCAATTCCTTACTATCAATGCATTCAAATTTGGTGTTTGAAAATATGTTTTTGAGAGTTGGTACCGTGCATTGTTGTCTTTGCGCATTTTGTTTATTAGAAATCCGGTAGATTAAGTTCATGGTGACCCCTCAATAAGTGATTTGATGGTACCACAGCATCTTGTAGTGCACTTTTACTTGATCAAACTTGGTTATTGATCTGATTCTGGTAAAACAAGAGTGGAGGCATTTCATGAAAGTACTTTCCTGTTCATGTTGACCCAATGTTTTCTTGACATCTGCCAGAAGTTCGTCGCACTATGGTAGCTTGTCATCTTTTTTTGAGGAAAAGATGACAAGCTACCATAGTGCGATGAACTTCCAGCAGATGTCAAGAAAACATCGGGTCAACATGAACAGGAAAGTACTTTCATGAAATGCCTCCACTCTACTTTCATGGTAGCTTGTCATCTTAAGTCCTACAAACTGTTGTATTGCTTATTATTAATATCTTACTTGACCACCTTCTTTCACAGTTTAACAAGGATGATGGTGGCGCCATAAAGCCAGGATTTATTGGTGACCGGGAATACAGAGAGAGTAAGTATACTGTATGGATATTTTTTGGATTACTTCTGGAATATATCCAATTTTGTTGTTATAAAAGCTATATAAATTTGAAAACAATGCCCAGATACTATTCTTATTTCTTTCTGGACATATTCTGGTTGTATCTTTTATCTTGGAGCCTTCAGAAAAGAAATAGATGGGCTAAGTGATCAGATATTGTGATATGCGTAAGAACATTCGTATTTATTCGACTTTAACCTAATTTGGCATATGCTTTTCCTTAAGAGGTTCTTGTACGTTACCTTTCTTTCTTAATTATTAATATTCTGTTTAATTATCTATTTGGATTTTGCTTTGTGATGTTAGGGATTGTAGCTCTTTAGTTCCACTACTCTATATTTCATGTGCACTACACGTATACCTACCCCCCACGATAATTGGTATAAAATATAATCTAAAGCAATATGTTACTTGATCTTATATATTAATTAAAAATTTTATAAGAAAGAAAAATTATGTAATTTGAAATATTTCTTGTTTCTCATGCAACACCACCTCCTCCACCACCACCTTTTTTAGGGTGCGCTATATCTCCAATGTGGGACTTTCTGACGTGAATTCAGATTTAGTCGGGCTCCAATGCGGGTATCAGACACAGTGTAGGAAGCAAAAAAACATACTAGTGTATTCCCACAAATGGGGTTTGGGATGGGTACGGTGTGCACATACTTTATCTCCTACCCTTCTGAGGTAGAGAAACTGTTTTTGATTACTCTCAACCCAAAAGAAGTGTAGACAAAACATGATAGAAAGGAAATATCAAGATAAACTGAACAAATGAAGCAATAGGTAGTAGTGAAAGTTGAAGAATAAGATACTACACTAATACAAAATACTACTACTAAATAAAGAGAGGACGAGAAGAAGGGGTTGATCCCTTGCCTATTCCACATAAAAGTACGACTACACTTGGCTACCTACTATGAGTAAAAGAAAATAATGACGATTAGAATTGGAGTTACATTTACTTTACTTGTTGCTTTGTTTCCTTGCAACATAAAATTAGATCAATGTCGGGTAGATCCTATGTTGCTCAGTTCAATATTGTCAAGGGACGCGTGTCAGATTCGCCAAAAGTAGTGTATTTTTGGAGTATTCGACACGGGTGCGGCATCGGAAGTGAAGAGTCCGCACAACTTAGGGTAAATCATTAGTGTGATCTGATGCTAAAAAACAATTACTCCCTCTCATCCCTTTTCATGTGACACTCTTTCCTTTTTTGTCCGTCTAAAAACAATGACACCTTTCTATATTTTGTAACAATTTAACTTTAAAATATCCATTCTACCTTTAATGAGATGATTTATAGCCACACAAATATCTATGACTTATTTTAGATCATGTTTCGAAGTCTTCCTTTATTTCTTAAACTTTGGCTAAGTCAAACACCATCACATAAATTGGGATGGAGGGAGTAGTATTCACTTTGGAGTTAAAAGTAACATAAATCAATTTAAAAGTATTCATAATTCAACAACAATAAAGAAAAACCAAATAAAATAGAGGATGACCTAATTTTTATTCAAAATTTTCCAATTTTTTAATGTAAAAGAAAAGTAGTTACCAAGAATGAATGAAATTGTTTCCCCAAGGCCTAGCTCGAGTGGCAAAAGGCGGAGGAGTTGTGGCTTAGGTCGCAGGTTCAAGCTCCACACCATGCAAAGCAAAGCCCGGTATTTAAGTAGAGAAGGGTAGAGGGGCGGGTCCATTATCCACTGGGTTTAGAAGACTGTGATTGGTCCAAAGGGCGGGTCACTGACAGATTCTCGGTTATAAAAAAAAAGAATGAATGAAATTGTTTTCTTCGTAGAAAACATTCCCTAAATGGCTTGGGAATTTTAAGAAAGGTACATAAAGTCTTGCCTAAAAGTCCTAATCCACATTATTATAACAAACAATTGAAGAAATTTAATAATGCTATGATTTTGTAGAAGGTTCACACATTTACGTGGCAGACTCCAAATCAAGCAGATATATGCGTAGAAAGAGAATTTAGGTAAGTTTGATATCGACAAATCTACTTCCCCAAATTTGGTTTTCCTCTAAAGTCATCCTTCTTATTACCATTTTTAGTCAAAAGAGTGACTCGAAATAATATAACTTAGCGAGATAACCATCAAGGGGATCAAAATGGCCAAAAAGGCGAGTGTAAGTAAGTTGCTAGTCAGTTCTATTTCACATGAGAATATTGTAAAGAAAAAAGAACATGTCGGTTAATTGTCCACTTATAATCCCACTAATAACTTTTTTGCTCCAATAACCTCAAGTCCTCAATTAGGAAGAGAAAACAACGTTAATTGTCCATGGGTGGAATGTGCTGCCTCACAACGATCTATGAATGCAAAATAGTTTGTTTCTTTTTAAATATGTATTTTATAAAATATGATAGTGTAAAGATATCACACTTGGGCCTAATTCAACCCCAAAAGCTAGCTCATTATTGTGGTTTGTCCAAGCTTATATAAGGAGATCAATTTCCTATCCGTCTGCCAATGTGGGACTTCTTAACACTCCCTTGAACGTCCAGACCTCAACTGGAGCGTGAACACTTAAAATGTGGGCATAACATCAGTGAACAACAAAATGGGATGAGCCTGACTCTGATACCATATAAAGATATGACACCTGAGCGTGACTCAACCCAAAAAGCTAACTCATGAGGGGAGGTCTGTCCAAGTCCATATAAGGTGACCAATTTTCCATCCCTCTACCGATGTGGGACTTCTTAACAATAAGAAACCCATATAGTAAACAAACCCATTTTTTCAAATTACGGAAATAACCTTAAAAGAGGACGTGACAAAACTCACATTTGAACAATAAAAGAAGAAACAACCTAGTATTAAGAACCTCTAATTATTAAATTAAGCTGACCCAATATGGATCTAGCGTGCTAGAACTAAATTAAGTCAGAATATATAGATCTATGTATCGAACAATGTTGACGAAGATTCATTGCTATGCTTAATGTTTGAAAGGACGCATAGGAACATACCAAATAGTATGGTGGAATTAAGTTGCTCGGACTCTTCACTTTTGGTGCCCGCACCTTTGGGTGCTTTGACCAAAATTGATGGAGAAATTCGGGACTAATCAAAACAAAAACTAAAGTGAAATTGAAGAAAATGGAATACCTTACTTTCTCAAAAGCTAATAGAATACCTTGTATCTATAAATTTCTATGTCCATCCTTTTCTTTTATTCTATGTCTTGGATTTTCCTCTTGATCAATATTTTCTCCTTTTATCTCTTTTTGGGATTCTCCTCTTAATCAATATTTTCTCCTCAAAATATCTGGGAAGTTTTCCACATTTTTACAACTCTAGTTGTAGATATATGAATTGTTTTTAGCCGAATCTCCGCACTCATATCCGTACCCCCGAATCTTAGAATTTAAACCATGAGGGATTAGACCTCTAGATCTGCACCCGTATCAGACACTTGCACCCCAGTCTGAGCAACTTAGTGGTGGAAAGCCATGTGGTCATCTAGGCATAAAGGAATACATCAACATTACGAAGCAAATTTTATACGAATAAGGTTTATGTAAAAAGCTCAATCTATTCCTATACAAATTGAGTCTTATTTAGCAAAAACATTTTCATTGCGAACATGAGTTCTTCAACCACACAATAACAAATTTTGTAAGTATAATTTTAGTGGAATTCAATATCCTATATATTTAGAGCACGAGTTCTTCAGTCGCACACAATTACAAAGTTGCAAGTATAATTTTTGTTTACGCCAATATCCTTTATATTGACTGAAGCCTTAAACATTACAGTTTTAGCAAATAGGAATTTTAGTTATTTGGAAAAAGAATTTGATTTTTGAAGGGTAAATCAAATTCTTCCAAAGTTTAAAGGTCAAGTCAACTTAAATTCTTATGGCTTTCTAAATTGATAAAAATGATCAATTAGTTGGTCTGTGATATACATTCTTTCGAAGCTAAATGTTGGACAGAGAAACAATCCATTTCAATGTACGAATATCTAAGAAGGCTCTCAAAATGTAAAAACTCTCAGCTGGTGAGATATATAAGTAGTGTGTTTTTAGCGTTCGATTCTAATAAGGATAGGAATAAAACATCAGCACATCCACCATAAAACTTTAGGATTCAAATTTTACGATTTCAGCCAAATAACAATATTAGGTAAGATTTTGGATATTACAATTACAGCCATCATTTAATTGCTTCTTAAAAGGAAATTTTTTAATTTTTTATAAAGGGTATAAAAGTCTATCAACAGTTCTAGGATATTTTCGTTCATCAACATTTAGCGTTTTAGTATTAGTGCTTTTATGATAAATAGATTAAGTAGCAAATATGCCGAACACCTTGACTGGGAACTAGAGTTTGTTTGGTGATGTGTTGAAATAAAAACTCGGCGACTTCGATTTACATGTATCACTTGGTTATCACATATGGGCCACAAGATGAGTTTTTTCTTTTACCTTTCTCGGTAGAGATGTAGTTTATACGTTATAGTTCTCTAACCATTATAAAGTTTGCTCTGGAGATCATCATGCCTTATTTAATTCATTTTTGGTCAATTAGTTAACTGAAGGTATATTTTTTCCATATGATCAATGTTTCAGGCTCATCAGCTGTTGAGTGGTCACAAGATGCAAATTTTCGTAATTGGATTGACCGGAAAGCTCTTGATGGGGGTGAAAGGAATGACAGCAAAAGATGGCCATCACTGCCATATTCTTCTGCTGCTCACCTTTTGGAATCAAATACTTTGTACAGGACTTCCTCATACCCTGAGCAACAACAACAACATGAATATCAACAGCAAACCCCGAACCACCACTACTCCAGTGAGCCAGGACTCATCCCAGAATTGCCTTTCACTTCATTCCCTCCTAGTGCAAGGCATCCACAAGCTTCCGCAAATAACCAGTTACGGAACCCAAATGGTCCAAATCATCCTGGTGGACAGCAAATGCCAGTTTCCTCTCCTAACTTTTCTCCCTTCTTAAACACTGCAAATCAATTAACTGCCTCGCATCTTGGCCCGCAGTATGGTGGAAAGTTTGCTCAGGGCACGCCTCCTGGGCTTCCCCTTCATAATCAAATTCCAAGCCAATGGTTGAAGCAATCTACTTTATATCCGGGGGAGCAATCAAGCATGACCAGTAATATGATTACCCAGCAGTCACATCGCCAAAATGGTTTCACGCCACCACATGGGGGGCTGCAGCTACCCCAGCAACCTGGCCAACAGCACTCCTTGCATCCACCCTATGGCCCAGGGTTGCAATCTCAACTGTTTAATCACCATATGTCTCCACCCTCGCAGATGATGAACAATTTTGATATGCTTGGGTTGGCTGATTTAAGAGATCAAAAGGCAAAACTAATGCTGAGAGGCAGACAGGGCATGCATTACCCTCAACTAGGTTTTGACGTTAGTAGCCAGAGAAATGTTAGCGCATGGCCAAGATTTAGATCCAAGTACATGTCAACAGATGAATTAGAGAATATTCTTAGAGCACAGCTGGCTGCTACCCATAGCAATGATCCTTATGTTGATGATTATTATCACCAAGCTTGTCTGGCCAAAAAGTCTGCTGGTGCAAAGTTGAAGCACCATTTCTGCCCAAATAATTTGAGGGATGGTAGTGCTCGAACTCGTGCTAATACTGATCCACATCCTTTTCTCCAGGTTGATGCTCTTGGAAGGGTTGCTTTCTCTTCTATTCGCAGGCCCCGCCCGCTTCTTGAAGTTGATCCACCAAAATCATCTGCTACTGGATGCATTGAACAGAAAATGTCTGAGAAACCCCTGGAGCAAGAGCCAATGCTAGCAGCTAGGGTGACTATTGAGGATGGACTCTGTCTTCTTCTTGACGTTGATGATATTGACCGGTTCCTACAGTTTAACCAGGTTCCAGATGGAGGAGATCAGTTGAAACGCAGGCGGCAGGTTCTGCTTGAGGATTTGGCCTCATCACTTCAGCTAGTTGACCCCCTTGGCAAAAGTGTCCACACTGTGAATTTGGTTGCTAAAGATGATGTTGTCTTTTTGAGGATCGTCTCACTTCCCAAGGGCCGGAAACTGCTAGTACGGTACCTTCAGCTTCTTTTCCCTGGAAGTGAACTGACCAGGGTGGTTTGCATGGCTATTTTCCGTCATCTAAGGTTCTTGTTTGGTGGGCTTCCAAGTGATCATGGTGCAACTGAGACTACTGTGAACCTTGGAAGGACTGTGTCACTGTGTATTTGTGAAATGGAGCTCAAAGCACTTGCTGCCTGTCTTGCATCAGTGGTTTGTTCAGCAGAGCCTCCTCCGCTCCGTCCTGTTGGAAGCCCTGCTGGAGATGGGGCATCTGTTGTTCTAAAATCTATTCTTGAGAGGGCGACTGAGCTCTTAAGAGATCCCCATGCTGCTGGCAAGTGCAGTATGCCTAATAGGGCATTCTGGCAGGCCTCGTTTGATGCATTTTTTGGGTTACTCACAAAATACTGTTTCAGCAAATACGACACTGTAATGCAATGTTTCTTGACACAAGGCCCACCGGATGTGGCTGTTAGTGGATCTGATGCAGCCAAAGCTATTAGTAGGGAGATGCCTGTTGAACTTTTGCGTGCGAGTCTTCCTCACACTAGTGAACAACAGAGAAAGGTCCTGTTAGAATTTGCACATAGGTCCATGCCTGTGCTGGGTGTTGGTAGCCAAAGTGGGGGAAGTGGTGGTACGTGATTTTTATTGGAGATTGATATCAAGTATTTGATGTTCCGTTGAAGATTGTCATGAGGTATGTCAAAACGCGCTGGTTCATGGATTGCTTTCCTTGGCACATATGGTGTTTATGACAAAACATTGTTGGAGTTGCAGGACATGGAGTCGGATCATCTGTAGTATTCTGGTCGGAGAGCAAGAAACTTCATTCTCGTTTAGACATGGATGTGGTCATCCCTGTTGGTACTGTGCTGCTTCAGACAAAGTTGTGAAGTAGGCTGTTGCTGTAATATGTTCTAGTTTTCTTTTTAATCTGGAGTTTTATCGTATGCTGTTTTTTCATCCATGATAGTCCTATGTTCTGAGGGATTTTTAGTATAACTTTGTACAGTATTCAACTAGAGAAAACATTCAGCTTCTAGTTTTGGAGGATATGGGGAGGAATTTGTTATAAGTTAAAAATGCTTGATAATTATGTGAATGAATGTTGAAGCTTTGGAACAGTTGATGGTGGGTACCATGTTCCAGCTTATGCTATAAGAAAATATTCAAGAAGTTGAATATGAGGGAAGTCTAGTTATTACCTGTGAGATTGATCCAAGGACAGGTATTCAATTTCAAGGTGCAAATTGTTGAGCTAAATCTCAATTCATTGCCTTTTGGTTACTTAAGAAAGCACTAGCAAGAGGTAGCACTTAATGTTTTGCCCTGAGCCTGAGATATTCAGACTAGAGAAGTCGTGACTAATATCAAATATAGCTAGGGAAGATAGTTTTAACAGAAAATAAAATCCTCAGTCTGTAAAATAGCACGCGGGGTTTTGGTTTAGTGGCAAGAGCATAGTGCCTTGGTTTAGTGGTAAGAGCATAGTGCGTGATGTGTTGGTTAGGTATATCTTACGAGTTTGAACCCTGGTACTGATGAAAGCCTGGTATTTAAACGGAGAAGAGTAGAGGGGTGGACCATTACTTACTGAGTTTATAATTTTAAAGGACATCACATCAGCTTTTGTTTCAGTCACCAGATTAGCACTTTCAACTTGTATTCTCCAGATGAAAAAAAGTCATCTGCCACTTGTGTATTAACAGGGTATAACGTGCCCCTTAAAATAGGAATTTTGTGTTATGAAATTATAAAATAATAATAATAATAATAATATAGTAGGGGGGAAAAGAGGATAGACAAGACTTCTTATTTCCCTTGGAAATAATTTACAATGAAGAGGCTTGTACACGTTTTTATAGTACTCCCCTTTGAATGTCTAATTGATAGATAATGTATCTAGTTAAAATTTTGCTAGCAATAGTTAGAATAAAATAAGTCAATATCGATAGTCCTTTTTAGGTATCACAATGCGTTTGATCCCATTTCAATGTCTCCAGTAGGAAAAGAATTATACCTTGCTTACAAATTAATCGAAAAGGTTATAACATGCCTTGTAATGTTAGCAGGATACATTAGTGCATCAATTGCAGTAGGATATCTATGGTACTTCAAGATAAACAATCTTGTCATTTTGTTTTGAGGTTGGAATGAATTCTTATTCACATTAAGTGATTGAACAATCATGATAAAATCTTTTTAACACCTTTTTTTTTTTGTATATGCAGATTGAGCCAAATTCTCAATTTACAAATGATTTTGTCCTTTCAAGATCTTTCTTCTCAAATTCGTCCTTTAAATAATCACTCATCTTTGAAGCTCTATTGGAGTGCCAATAAAGTTTATGCCGTCAACATAAACAAGAAGTATGACAAACTTCAATGTATATTTTTCTTTATAAAAACATATGGACAAATTACATCATTTTTATAACTTTTTTTTAAAAGTAGTCACTAATTAAGATGGTTGTATCGCATGTATTCAAATTACTTCAAATCATACAATAGTCTTTTTACAATCTAATTGAATACTTTTTTCAAAATTTTGAACTATATACTTTCGACATATTAAATTCTTCAGAAATAGCATGTAATTAATTATTTATGAGATTAAAAATGAGAGAACCTTTTTATTTCCTATGACTTTATTGATAACATATAGTGGCTACTTTTAGCTGTCAATTGTTCTAAAGGTAGTTGAAGCAAACGGTTATAATGATATAAATATCCACAACTTGTAAATTACGATACATACATATCAATTAAGAGGCTAAAAAGTTCTTTTTAGTACAAAATATTATCAACAAGTTACATATTTCACAGAATAAGCCAAAATACAACTTAATTTGTGCTGATGAGATAATACTTTCGATAGATATCAGAGTAAATTCGATTCTTCGATTCAATTACTTTTTCAGTTCATTATCTACTGCGCCAAAGCACTTGTGTTGTAGACTAGCAGAGCACCTCCTGCAAGAAGTCCGGCCAACGTTATTGCCCAAAGTGCTAAGCCAGTGGTACCTGCAATAATAAAAGCTTAAATTATATACACTGACAATAATATATATATTTTATATTATCAATGCAATATAATATGTTATTATATGTTTATATATCATTTTATTTGCTAAATTATTTATCATGTTCGATATAAAGAATCAGCTGAAATCTTCATAAATATCACTATAATGTGCCTCTACTAACAAGTTAGAGTGAGATTATTTAGCTTTAAAACAAGAAAAGTGTTTGTTTTTTCAAAACATATAATATACATGCATACATACATATGCTAGTTATCATACATCCATACCCTATCCTGTATATACATACATACACATACATCTTAGATGTCATGCATGCATACATATATATACATACCGTCATATTCTAGTCACGGGTTATAGTTGTATTGAGTCTCAAATAATTGAAGTTGGAACATGGGTCCTCAATCAGGGGTCATGGATCGAGTCTCGAGTCTCGAATCTCAAGTCTCGAGTGCCGAATCGAGGCTCAATTTCAATGTGTCTCAGGTCAAGGTCGGGGCGCTCTCATTTTTTTTGGTTTATATAGTCTTTGTATTGTGGATTATAGGAAGAAATTAGGTTTATCAAAATAAAAAGCCTATATCAATAATTATTATGATTTGTAAAATATTGTTATGTTACATAATAATTTCGAAATATTATAAGTTTCCCTTGTAATATGGTAGCATAATTTGATAATGCGCAGAATATAAAATTCAAATAATAATAATAATTGAAAGTCATACCGCCAACATAGACATCGCCACTTGGGGACCATTCATCCGGGTTATAGATAGGACTGCATTTTAGTTCAAGTAATATATAAATTAATTAATACTACATCTCCAGAGTAATTTATGAAATATCAATTTCATGCGGATTACTAGCTCTGTCCTTAATGAGAAGTAATAATCAAATTAACCAACCTGTATCCATCAACATTAGCTCCATATTTCTTCACGAATTGGTAAACACCCTTTCCCTATACATAGCAACAATATATTTTCACAAAATGTCAATTATGGAACTATTCATCATGAAAATCGAGTTTTTTAAAGAAAATATTTTGATGTATAAAAGATAAAATTTTTAGAAATTCCTTCGTACCAAATACACTTATAGTATTTTTTTTTTTTGACATAAGGTGTCAAGATGAGAACAAACCTTGGCCTTCCTGCCAGAGGCATCAACACCATCTTGCAAGTTCAAGCCTCCATTAATTCCTAATTTACACACCAATTGTGTCAACAATGATCATCAAATATATATATCATTGCATGATATTTTAATAAAAAATGCTAATAACATAATTATTATTTATCATAATTAACATCATTAGAATTTTTAAAACTATTTTTGATCTCATGAAAGTAATTAACTTTAACAATCACTAAATTTTATCTGTTAATTATAACGACAAAAATCTCTCTCCAAGTTGATGTTACTACTAGAGTAAGACATTTTCTTTTTAATTTGATGTAGGAGAATGAGAAATAGTTGGAATCTTTTAAGGTGGGGCACACAGTTATGATCTTGTAACTTTATGTTTCAAAGTCAATTAATCTCTAGATCAAGTCCTAACTAGATATATCTTAACAGAAGAAGAGAAAAATCATTTATATTCTAAACTCTCTTTCCTTCCTAGCGAGCTACTATAACTAAAAAGTGCAACACTTACTCGAAAATGAAGGGGATCAATCCAATAAATGTATGCCATAGTCAGGTATTACAAGATAGAGAATTAAATCTTCAGAAGAGTCGAAAATTTACATAACCAACCAACTGAACCATTAATTTTTTTTTAAAAAGTAAAGTAAAGATTATTATTTTCTATGACTTTGCATATTATACTATAGGTAAAACTAATTGAGAGGAAGTTAAGAGAGACATACCATAGGGTTTATTGGTGATGATCTTCTTGCCCCCACTGGCCTTGACTATCAATTTGGAGTTTGAAGGCCTTGCTATAGATGACTTTTCTACACTTAAGAGAGATGGTTTAAGGCTAAATGAACTCATCATCATCACTCCACTACTTGCCATATAGTATACTCTTTTATTTGTTAAAAAATTATTAATTTTCCTAAAACTAATTTGCTTAGACGTTTGTTTTAATTTGCTCAATGATTCGTTTATGTATAGGAGTAGAAAAAACACACAATTGACCATTCATTACACGTGGCATTATTTCATTTGTGGATGTGATTATTATCATAATTGTAATTAGCATCTGGCATGTTCCACATACTTCTAGTTTGCTATGTTCTAGTTTTTGTATATAGTTGGAATTCACTCATTGGATTGGCTGCCTTTCAATTGAGGGACCCATATATATTCAATCACTTTTTCAAACAGGAATAATAAATGAAAAAAAGAAGAAGAGAGATGCACGCATTGTTTAGGTTCATTTTGAATAAGAAAGACAAAAAATAATAACCCCTAATTAATGGGTTCCTAGATGATGTTTTACGAGAAATAATAAACTTATTAGGTTCCACATTCTGAAATACAAATACATAGAAGAGAGGCGAACGAGAGGGAGGAGAGGCGAGCAAGATAGGAGAGAGACAAACGAGAAATTCAGTGTATTCTAAATACATGTAAATCCATTTGGATACATATATTTGGAACAAATTACACATAATTTTGACCTCATGAGTCCGAGGTACGTGTATTTGAACGCGCCAAATACATGTATTTCGGGACTAAAAATCAGATACAAATGATAATTTTGAAAACTCACGAAAAGACACATAATTTGACTCCATATATACAGTTTGTGTTGTTTACCATTATATATACTAATTTCATAGGCACGTGTACCCATTTAATAATAAATATTATAGAAAAAATTAAACTTAACTATGAACTTTGTCACTCAATTCGTTGTAGCTAAGAATTCTTTTTAATAATTCATTACAGATTCGTCACTAAACAAAATTAGTGATAAATTTTACTGTTTAACTTTGTATCAATAATTCATATATTTTTAATGGTGAAATAACTTACTAATATACAAGAGACTATAGAGAGTTTTCATTTGTTAGGAAAAGTGTAATAAGTAATAAAATAATAACAATTCATTTAGAATGTCTTTGATTTTTACATATTGGCTCTCCCAACAACGAGATGGGAACCTAAATAAGCCACAAAAATATAAAAGTGACCAAAATAAGTCACTACTTTAGTAAGTAACTAAAATAGGCTTAGTGGAAGATATCATCTTGGTCCCTTCACACATTACTGAATGAAAGGGAAACCTAAAGAGATAGTGCAATAAGAAGTTCCAATCACAAAGTAATGGCAAAAAACAGAGAAAAAACAAAGGTTGAAAATAGGAAATCACTAAATGAATTGATCAATTTATCATGCCTACGTTGGTTCGATGAATTGTAATATGCATTCACTAGTTCATGAGTCATCCTAGACATCACTTCAAATACAAGATAATGGTGAAAGTCATCTCATATAAAATAAAGTACAATTTGTTTGAATTCCCTCCCAAATAATAGCACAGTAATAGTATGAGTCTATGAGATGTGAGTAAAAATTATCAGTGTTAGTTGACTTTGTAAAAAATCCGGTCATCTTTACCGTCACTATCAAGTCTCAAATTGAAAGCACATGTAATGAACATAATGAAGCTTATAAATTGTCAAATTTCAAAGCAAAATAACTTTAAGCCATAAGCCACCAAAATTGTTGTTAGAACATTACTCATTTCAAGCCAAAAGCAGTAGCAACATGTAGTTAATACACTATAGCTTCCACAACTACTATTCTAGCTTATTTCTTGACAAGGATGTGAAAAGTTATTCTCTATATAAAAAAAGCGCTTACAGTATCATTATCACAAATAAGTTACTTGCAAAAATACTCGACTATATCTAGCTTATTAAAGTTATTCTTTGAAGCTTTTTGGCTATTAGAAATATGGATAGAGAAAATATTTTTGGATAAGAAACCTAGAACGTTTCTATTTTATTTTCTTGTGGTTGACTCGACAAATAACACATTGAATTGACTTGCTGAAGTTAGAGATTCTTTAGTTCTCGTACAATTATTCGTTTGAAGATAGTTCAAGGTTTAATTTGTCAAGATATAATTATATTAAACGAATTAATAGATTTTTTCTTACAGAATATAATGGAGCGTGTTGTGAATCCTGGACCGACTGATCGTACACTTCTTCTCTCTCAGCATGAGCATAAATCAGAGTTGTTATGGAAAGGTGAGATATCATTTAGTAGCCTTATGAGGATGGTGCACATGAATTATGCTTGGAATTTATTTCGTTTGCATCGACCTCATGGACGTGTTGAGGAGATCTTACGTAGGTCAGGACTGTATGAAGTATGTGTGGGCAGGATGCAGTATGACCGTACCCTTGTTACAACTATGGTTGAGCGTTGGAGGCCAGATACTCATTGCTTCCACTTACCTTTTGGTGAGGTCACAATTACATTACAAGATGTGCATGTCTTGTTTGGTTTGCGCATCGATGGTGATGCTGTGTACATGCATGATGAACTTATTAGATATGTCATTTGGAGATTATATACCTGATATGGCGGTAAGCATTAAGAATTAAATATAAACTTAAAACATTAATAACTAATATAAATATTTCAAAATAACTATTTATATATTTTTGTAGGGCACATCTGGCACTGCCCATTGTGACACCGAAGATACTACTCTTTATACCACTCACGATTTTATTGAAGAACTACTTGATGATCCGATTGAGTCGCAGGTTTGTATTATTTATGTATTTAATATAGTTTTTTTCCTTTAATTACAGAAAATGAGGTTCTTTTATTTTTCTATTTTTCTGAATTGGGTTGTTAAAGTTTGTATCTTGATCCAAATTTGCATCTATGCTTCATTTGCTTTACTGCTTTATATAGTTTTTTCCTTTAGTTACAGGAAGTGGGGTTCTCTTGATCCAAATTTGCATCTAAAAGTTTGTATCTTTGATGTTTTGAATCCAAATTTGTATTTTTCTCCATTTGATTTTATATTAAGTTAACTTTTAATTATTAGATTCATACTACGGGGCCTTCATCCACTGTGGAGGAGAGCCCCACGACGATCATATATAGAGGATGTCGTTTCGACAGTTAATGAGGATCCCGATGTGACACATGTTTATGTTATTTATTAATTTTAAAATATTTACATTAGTTATTAATGCTTTGATTTTATGTTAAATTAACTTTTAATTATTTTTTAGATTCATACTACGGGGCCTTCATCCACCGTGGAGGAGAGCCCCATGACGATCATAGAGAATGTCGTTCCGATAGTTAATGAGGATCTCGATGTGACACAGGTTTATGTTATTTATTTCTTTTAAAATATTTACATTAGTTATTAATGCTTTGATTTTATATTAAATTAACTTTTAATTATTTTTTAGATTCATACTACGGGGCCTTCATCCACCGTGGAGGAGAGCCCCATGACGATCATAGAGGATGTCATTCCGACAGTTAATGAGGATCCCGATGTGACACGGGTTTATGTTAGTTATTTATTTTAAAAGATTTACATTAGTTATTAATGCTTTGATTTTATATTAAATTAACTTTTAATTATTTTTTAGATTCATACTATGGGGCCTTCATCCACCGTGGAGGAGAGCCCCATGACGATCATAGAGGATATCGTTCCGACGGTTAATGAGGATCCCGATGCGACACAGGTTTATGCTATATATTTCTTTTAAAATATTTACATTAGTTATTAATGCTTTGATTTTATATTAATTTAACTCTTAAGTATTTTTTAGATTCATACTACGGGGCCTTCATCTACTGTGGATTCTAGCCCCACGACGATCATAGAGGATATCGTTCCGATAGTTAATGAGGATCCTGATGTGACACAGGTTTATGTTATTTATTTCTTTTAAAATATTTACATTAGTTATTAATGCTTTGATTTTATATAAGAAATGTAGTAGTAAAGACATACTTTGACATTGTCAACTTTAGGATAAACGTATCAATGCTTGGAGCAGTTAGAGATAATATTTCTATCAGTTGGGTTAATTTTGCATTTCTCAGTTCTTTTGGTTGTCATGATGTTTGTATCTGTTCAAAATTTTAATAATGGAACTTAGGTTGATTTGGCTTTTTGTCTTAATAATGAAGTCTTGGTTCTGATTGTATGATCCAAAATAAAGAATGGAGCATACGAATATATAGTGTTGGTGTGCTTGGATTTATTGTTGTATTGCTAAATCTCTTTAAAGATGGATCTCTTTATTTTTGTCAATTAATTTTCAATTTCTACTATCTAACTTTCTATTTGCAGACCACTTTGTCGCCACTCTCGTCTCCAGATGTTACTTTCATTATGCCAGTGGATGATATGCCTCAAACACCCGGAAGAAAAAAAGTTGTTAAAGGAATCGTAAAGAATGTGAACATAAAGGATCTTCCAGCCAAAAAGAGGAAGTGGGACAATGAAGATGAGGATCGATATACGGGACTTAGACCGCGAGATGTTCTACGGATTTCAAGAAAGGGTTGTAGAACATAATATTATTATTTTTGTGTATGTATCTTTTTTGAGGGTGTATAATATTATTATTTTAATTATATATAGTTATTATTTTTGTGTATGTATCTTTTTTTGAGGGTGAACAGTATTATTATTTTAATTATATAAGGTTATTATTTTGTGTATGTATTTTTTTTTTTAAAAAAAAGTGAATGAAAAAATTTGAAAATATAAACATGACTCGAGGATGATAAAAAATACGAATAAAAAGTTGCATAGAAATTGATACAAGAATAAATTAACACAATTAAACATCTTTCTTTAGCTACTACCACCATATGAGGCGTTTCGAGCTCGTGAAGGATAGTTGCGCCTATCATGGCCTATTTGTTTGCACGTTGAACATTTGCGAGTGAGTGTATTTGCGGGAACATCCATTTCTTTATGTATACGGGTGATTTTATTTACACCCACTTTTCGTAAATATTTTTTATTTGCTATCATAAGAAAAGGACTATCAGGCCAATACTTTTCACCGCCGAGTGGATTGAATTGTCTAGAATAGACTTTTTTGTACCTACGCACGCTGAATTCTGGTGCCATATGCTCCCATGCTTGATACCCAATTTGGTCAAATCCCTTTATTGCATGAGAACACGGAATGTGGTATGATTGCCATTTACCACATTGACATTTTCCTTGTGATGCATTTACAATGTGCTTATTACCACCACGACTATGATGCATATGCGTCTGCACTTCAAATATGTTTTCCCTTTGTTGGTGATAGTTGATAAGTGTGTGACGCTGTGACTTTTTTCGATTATCCTCAAAAATCTTGAATGGTTTAGGCATCCATTGTTGTTTTTGTTGTACTAGCTGATTGACAAATTTTGATCTTGTAACAAATCGGTTCACAATCT
>JAJOOR010005945.1:0-37052 GCA_036250505.1 Solanum acaule | reverse complement strand
ATTATTTTTGTAAAAGAATGTGGGGGTATTTTTGTAAACAAATATTTTTTTAATAGTCTTTATACAAGGCTTGCTATTTCCAATACATTAAACCAAACAATGTATAAGAAATAATGCAAGCATAACTAATACATCATATTCAGCATTATTTTTATACACTCTACCAAACGACCCCTAACAGAGTTAATTATTTAAGAACACAAAAAAAGGTGGTCTATATATTTGTTTATATTTTTAATAAGGTTTTTATTTTTTTGTTTTCCAGTTTATATGTTTTCTCTCTCTATTTTACTGTATTGAACACAGTAGTATAGCAATTTTTTACTTCCTCTGGTCCAAAATACCTACTTCCTCCGTCCAGTATTGATTGTCACATTATTAAAAGAACAACTTTCACATATAGCAAACACAAAAATCATATTTGTATGCAGTTATAGTTTGCAAAATTGCGCTCCATAGCAAACTTTATGTTTGCTATGACTATTAATATGTATATTTTGCTATACATATATACAAAAGAAGCAATTGTATGATCTGTTTTGGTATACATATACAAAAGAATCAATTGTATAATCTGTATTTGTATACAACGAGAAAAGAGAGAAAGACAAAAGAAAATTAGGCATGGGAAGATCTGTATTTGTATAATCATAAGTGTATGGGACGAAAATATATGTATTTGTATTTGTATATACAATTTTCTCTCGCTTTATACAAACACAAATGCAATTTATACATTTGTGTTTGTATAAAGTGAGAGTGGCAAGCGAGATCTGGGAGAGGGGAGAGAGGGGAACGAAAATATATGTATATAAACAATTTTCTCTCGCTTTATACAAATACAAACACAAACTGTCACGCCCCGAGCCTACACCCTGGACGGGACTGGCACTCGAGAACCATTGCTGGCCCCAAGCGAACCCTTGGCTTGGCTTACTTACTCAGAGGAAGACTTATACTCAGCAAAGATAAATCTATGTAATAAACTAGAATGTTATAAAGGAACATTCAACTGGCTAATAAGGCAAACTCAAGTCTCAACATAATAGAATAAAAATGAAAAGACTAAAGAACTAACATCTGACTGTCTATGAAGCCTCTAAAACAACTGAGATGGATGTCGAGACAAGACCCCCGATCATCCTAACAAATGAAGTACTAAAAAGCAAATGATAACAAAGGAGCCTTCCGGAAAGCAATGAGGCTCACCAACTGACTCTGAATGCTCAACTGGATCAACGAGGCGCTGAATGATGATCCTGATTACCTGTGTCTGCATCATAATAAATGCAGACCAAATGGCATCAGTACATTGAATGTACGAGTATGCGAAGGGAATTCTAAAACAAGACATAATGTTGAAAGGAACTGAATAACTTACCTGGCTCAACTCAACTCAACTTAACTGAACTCATTTCAATATAAAGCAGTATAAAACAAGTGCAATATAAAGAAAAGTTGTTTAAAACATGTATGTCAACTCTGTGTATTTGGAAATACAATAATACTCAGTGTGTATGCAAAGATACACTATAACTCGGAAATGTATGTAAAATACAAATAAACTGTGTATATAAGAATATAATTACTTCTGTGGGAGTTTCTCTAACCGACAACCATCACGTAAGAGTTATTATGATGATACAACGTTTTGCCTCACGCTTCCAGGGCCGTCCTATACCTTGCCGAAGGTATAGAACCTAAACTACTAAGTGAATCCACTAGTTTATGCTAAAAAGCACTAAAGGAATCATCTAAAAAGTATGGCCCTTTTCTACCCATGATGGCTACATGATTTATGGATGCTGTGAGTTGTCTGAACTCTCCCCATATCGGTGCTCAATACTACTTCCAAAATATGATAGTAGCTCTTATATTTAAAAACATACTTCTTTCTGTGATTTGAGATAATTGCTCAAAAACTTAGCTCAAAGGCTATTCTTGGAAATCAAAGTTTCCTCCCTTGCTTAATTGTGAAATCATTTATTCTTACTGAAAACTAGCTCAAAGGCTCTTTGTAAATCAAGGTTTCCTTTTCTTGTTTAAATGTGAAAACATTTTAACTCTTTGGGAATACATAGTCCCCATATACTTTGAAGAAATGAACTTCAACTTTACTCTTTACTCAACTCAAAAGTCAAGTCTTAAAACAAAGTTAAATAATTTGTAAAAGACTTTTGGAAGACTCTATGAACTTCTCTTGACTTGGCATTTAGCTTCTCTTGACTTGACTCTTAACTGATCCTTGAATTGAATTATGGATTCAAGGATTGAGATTTGTGATAGGAAAGATCTCATGATGTTTAGGAGTGTTTTTAGATAGTTAAACACGAGAAAAGATCAAGAAATCATTGTCTGGAAGCAAGTTCGCAACGTGGGGATGCATTTAATTATTTGGTCGCGAAATAAATTTTGAGGCAGAACGGTCTGTGACCGCTCCGCTCCGCGAAGAAAAATTGTCAATTCTGAGGAACAGGTCTGCAATGCGGACCTGGTACCCAGATTCTGCCGATTTATTCCTTCTTCGTTTTCTAACCCCAAATAACCTAAATTTGATTCTTTTTCTCCAACTCTCTTTAGATTCAGATACCCAGCATATGTACACAAGAATCTAATCAAACACAACTCTAAAATCGACCTTAAACTCTCAAGAACTCCTCAATCTCATTCCAAATTCAAGAACAAAAGTAAATTCAAGAACACACATCAAGAACATTCAAACTTTCAACTTTTAGGACAAATTCATGTTGAATTAAACATGTTTGGTGCGTGGGTGAACGAATCCAACGCTGTGTGAACTCACATACCTCGTAGGGATCACCCCTTGACGAAATCCACAAGCGATTCTTGAAGAACTTGACGATTTTTGCTCCTTCTCCTCATTTCTCTTCTTTTTATCTCTTTTTTAAAACCCTAACTCAATATCGTAAACTGAATCCTATCAGTTTAGACCCCAATAAATTACCAAAAATGAAATTAAGTCATGGGGTATGGAAAAGACCATAATGCCCTTCTAAATTCCGAGTTAAACTTTCCTTATTTGAACAGTCCAACTTCAAATGGGCATATCTCACTCATACGAACTCAGAATCGCGCAAACTCAGCGGCGTTGAAAAGATTATTCCAAGATCTTTCCTACGATATCTGGAAACACACCTAACTCATTCTAAGCTAGGATTTATGGTCGATTGAAGTTGAACAAAAACCCAACTTAACATACTTGAACAAATTTTCCAGATTTTTATATTCTTTCCAAAAATGACTATTTCCAATTTTTAACTTCTTTCTAGTTTTTTCTAGTTACTGGGTGTTACACAAACGTATTTTATATATTTGCGTTTGTATAAAAGCGAGTGAGGCGAGGGAGAGACTGCCGAGAGTGGCGAGCGAGATTCACCAGGGAGAGAGGCGAAATAGCGACAATTTGCTATGGGGTACTATTAAATCAAAGTGTGGTTATGACATTTAATTTGAATTATTAGTTTGCTATTATATAAAAATTTTCCTTAGTAAAAATAGCTATCAATTTAAAAGAAAAAATCAAGAGAGGATTAATTGATGATTTTTTTAATCCAATTTACTCTTACCAATAATTCTTTTTAAAAAGTTTAAAACAAGTTTGTAAAGTTTTAGAAAAGTTTCTTAAACGGTAAATTAGTAAGTAACTATCCATCCTTATTTATGATTTCTTATGGGGAGTATAAAAGAAAAAATAAATAACTAATATGAGATGGAAGAAGTAATGTTTTAATCTTTAAAAATAGATCCAAAATCATTAGTATTTCACAAAATTAGAAAAGAATTTAATTGTTGTTCCAAATTTACTGTCAGCGTTTACTTAATCAATGTACAAATTTAATGATAGTTATGTTAAATCTAAAAAGAAAAGAAAATCATAAATAGAATTATTTTAGTCAAAACTCTACTTATTTTTTAAAAGTAAGTACATTTCTTAATTCATATGTTCAAACCTAAAACGTTAATTATTTTGGATTGGAGCTGGTAACTTCGACTATGACATAATTTAATTATATTAATTTGGACTAAATAAGATTCTGAGAATTATGGCACATTCATTTACACTAAAAATGTTCAAACATATAGTATGTTGGACAGATTCAATCGAACTCAAATTTTCATATGATTTTATTCATTATCAAATTTTAAATCATAATTTTAAAATTCAACAATAGAATTTAAATATTACTTTTATTAAATTTAAATCCTATATTATTCCTAATAAAATGACTATTGTTTCAAGTAATTCATAGAGTTTTATACTTATTGAGGTCAAAGTCCTTAGAAAACTTATCTTCTTTGCTTTAAGAAAGCAACAAACGAGACAAATAAATAAAGCTTACCTTTATAATACTAAGCACTTTTTTACAACTTTATATCGATAAATAAAGCGATCAAAAATTCGAATTTATTGACCCCTTGTCAAATAGGATGACACATTAGACAAAGTTTTATCCATATTTGTCTTTTACTCGATACTTACTCTCAAACAAATTAAGTAGGCGTTTTATTATAGATTTTAAATATTTTTTATTTATTTTAAGTTAGTAAAATCTGTGTTGAAAAGAGAGTGATGTTTAGTTATGTTTTTGTAAAAAAATATTTTAAATAATATTCTTGTTTGAAAGTACGAATTTTCAATTAAAAAAAAAAAGAAGAGTAATGGATCATTGGCGTATAAGTTAGTAAACCGTTGAATTAAAATGTATAACACTATAGTTCGAATTGTTACATCTTCTCCGTCAACTTGACACGTGGTTTGTCTAGTCCTTTTTAATTATTATGCTGAGAATATTTTACTTTTTTCCATCTTAAGTTGAGCTGATTTAACAAAAAACCTCACTATTAGGGGTTCATAATTACCTCAATCATTTAGAACGTCTAGGTAATTCTTAATGCATTTCTCTCCGTTCCATGAAATTGCACGTTTAAAAGGTGTAAGTGGAGAAAATGAGGATGTTGAGATTGATGTGTAGGTATATTAGGAGAAATAGGACTAGAAACAAAGATGTATGGGACAAGATGAGAGTGGCTCCAGTAGTGGACAAGATGAAGAAAGCGAGATTGAAATAGTTCAAATATGTGAAGTCGCAAGAATGATCCTCATTGGGAAAAGGCCGGAACTCGTGGGCCGGAGATAAGAATATCTTAACCACAAATATTAGTTGGCATCGCTAACGACAATTCCACGTGAACAACTCATTGGGCATAGTACTTTAGGACTCGAGTGAAGTTAAAAGAGGAGCATTCTTAGTGGACTGTTCCTAAGTAGAAGATATCTAAGTGTGCAAATCACTTGGGTTAGGCCCATAGGGGGTCAATTGAAACACTCGTGAAACCCATATAGAATAATAATAGTTTTAGTAGATTGGTTTCAAACAATTCAATAGAAAGAGCAAATCTAAAAACGCTAGTACTACAATTTTCCTGTATGCAGACCTTACCTCTATCTTGTGACGGTAGAGCGGTTGTTTCCAATACACCCTCGAGCTCAAGTATACTATTTTCCTTACCAATTTCAAGATAAGAAAACTTACTATGTCCTCTGTTGCCCATGGTAAGGCAAGAAAGAGTTTCTTCAGAAAATTGTAAATAAAGCAAAAGGTATTATGTTACCCAACACTGCTAGTTAGTACTTAGCATGGACAAAAGCTAAAAATCCAGATTGTTATGTACATCATAAACATTTCTGCTTCCTCCCAAAAGATTCAAGTAATTGCGACCTACTTATTACACTATTAGCTAAAGTGACCCTAAAGGAAGTTTCATCAATCGTCACTTCCTTATGGAGCTTCAAACGTAAGATCATTTTTTACGGCAATAATGAGAAGCAGTCCATTTTGCAGCACATCTGTAGCAGAACTCATGTTCACACCGGCAAGTCATGTGAATGCATCCCTCTGTCCTCTCAACAAATACTTTACAATTAGGACATTTCTGCCAGTTTTTCTTCTTGGCAAGTATCTTCACCATTTCTTCCCCTTTGCCCCCCTTTTTGGCATTCAGTTTCTGGAATTCTTTGCATGTAAATTCTGAATGCCATGGAACTCGACATACTGCACAGAATGATCTCTTGCACAAAGGGCATCTATTCCTTTCTATACTTTCCCCAGAATCATTTACCAACAGGGCTGAGCAATCACGGAAAGGGCAGTACACTTTTTGAGAGTCGAGAATCATTGACTGACATACCGATTCATCCCACTGGATCCGTGCCTCTTCGGGAATCAAGAACCTACAAGCATTAACATCAAAAGCAGCACCACAACTTACTCCAGGGCAACCAATTACTTTTGCTTTCTCTGATATCCTTGCCATAATATGCTTGCCAGTGCACTCATAACAGAAGGAATGAGAACAACTGTCATTTTTAAACATCTCCCATCCTTCTTTGTCATCCAAGCAAATCTCACAGAAGTTGTTAAGTTGATCTTCACCTTCTTTTTCAAGATTCAACATCTCTGTTTCAGACAAAAGTCCTTGAGCAGATACAGATGCATGATTACTGCTTTGACCAGTGTAAAGTGAGGCTACTAAAACTTCATGAAGTTGTAACTCTTCTGCATATTCAGCATCAAAATAGACATCTATCTCACTTATACGTCCTCCAACAAATTCTGCAACATGATTATAAGCACGTGGATTACAGAAGAAATACTTGGTATGTGAACAAAACTAAATTTCATTTCAAAATGCCAATAGGTTAAGGACGTCGAGGATATAATAAATATATTTGAGCATTACTTACTGAAGTAAAATTTCAAGAATGACCTGGAGAGGAACTATAATGAATTTTATCGTTCCTTGTGTGACATGAGTCTAAAGAAGACTTCATATCCAGACTGTAATTTTGTACATCTGATAATCTAACTTCAACTTCTTTAAATGGTCTGTTGCTTTACTTTTAAGCAATAACAATGTACCCCATCATTTTCTTGATTTCCCCTCTTCCAAATCATTGTTTTAATCGCACCGCATGAGATTAACTCAAAGCAGAAAACAATGAATACAAAATGATCATCTTGGAAACTTAACATCACTGTAGAATGATCACCTACCTATGTAGAAGATCAAGACCTATAATCAACATAACCAATCACCTAATGAGAAAAAAATTAGTTCAAGCTCATAAAAAAGGGTACAGAAGTTCTAAGGGTGACTTATAACAGATTAAGTTGGAAACTTGATCAGGTTTCTCTAAGTCAATCTGCAATTCGTAGTAAACAACCTTACATCAACAAGAAGAGACAACACATCAACCTCCTCGTCATAATTATAACACAAAACAGTTGAGATGTGAAATTCACTCGGATAGAATGCAATGAGAGTCCCACAGAATTCGGTCATATCCCAAGAACCACTATCCTTACTCCTTGAGATAGCTCATTTTCACTGTGTGAGAAGTAGGATCTCCTACTAAGCTAACGTCTGACCACAGATTTTGGATCAAAAAAATATTCAAGTTCCAGTTTTGGGGTTTTTGGGAATCCCACTCACAAAACTTCAAAAATAAATTCCAATAACAACATCAAGTTCAAAAAATCGCAACTAACTCAAGTTTTCAAGTTTCAACTTCGAAATCTATGACCAAACAAGAGCTAAGTATTTCGAGGCAAAAGTGCAGAACTTCAACTAATAGTTTCAATACATAGATACAACAACTAAAAAACTGAAGTTAACATTTAAACAAACCGGTAAAACAGGAAAACTATTCAACTTCAACACGAACAAATTTGTGGAAAAGAAAACACAAACTAATTTTTCTTCTAACATCAAACAATAGGATCAATAAACAATGTGAAAATGTGATCCTTTTTCTTTAGGATCGGTAAAATAACAATGTCAAATACTACATGCTGAACCCTGTGTGAACGCACATGTTGATCATAAGAGAAACACAACTTTTGGGCAAAACCCAGAACATCACAACCAAAATTAAAGAAATTTATTTCGATGAAAGCATATATTATTGTACCATTCAGAAGAGGGTCAAACGTCGGAGCGTGCGTAGACTCGCCGCGGACATTGTGCTGTTCACGAGGAAGTTTATTTTTGTTATTCTTCAAGTAAAGGAACCCCGGTAGAGCGACGGTCACGATTATAATCGCGGCGGCAGATGCTGCACCGGTGACCGGAGAAAGTCGTCCGATGAAGCCTAAAAGAGGACATGACGAGTTAACAACGGCACTAAAAGTCGCCGGAATTAGGCCGGAGAATCGGTTAGCCGGGAAATCCATGAAAAAATAAAGAGTTATAGTGAAAGTAGAATTTGTTGAGAAAAATGATGAATGCGATTATAGTGATGGTGATGCTCTGCAATTTTATTCTCACAGTACCAGAGTCACGGTAGAGTAGGAAACTGAAAATTTGACTTATTAATTTAATAAAATAGTTTCCATAAATTAAAAAAAAAAAAGTTTATGAAAAGGACCAATTATGTGCTGTTTAATTGAGTATTAAATTTAATTATTTTTAAAATGAGTATTTTTAAAGTTAAGTATAATGAAATCCAATTATAGTATCAACATGAATTGTGGTGCACCAATGGAAGTACTTCACCTTAACCAGAGGTATCGGGTTTGAGCTTTGGGTATGGAGAAAGTCTTATTGGGAGCGTCACCCCGAATGAGCCCTGCAGTACGCAACTTGAATTCAGTCGAAGCTTTAATGTGGGCTCGGGACATCAGGTGGAAAAAGATATCTGATTATAGTGACAGACACTTAGTGGGAAGAAAAAAAACTTATCTATGTATAGTGAAATCTGAAGTTTAGATTTCATCTACTAGTTAGAAATAAATGTAAACATAAAATTAGTTTAATGATTTTATGTTACCAAAAGAAACGAGTGTATTTGTTAAGTAATTTAATCCCTCATAGACTAAAAAGAGTGTGAATATAAAAAGACAAACTCTTTTGAAGTTATTATCATAACTTATGTGCATTATTTAAATATAATTTTTTATTTTTAAATATTCGTAGTTGAATTTCATTATGTGCATGGCATTATGGACGAAAATATTGTGTAGCTATTTTGGTACTTTATTTAATACAGTTGCTTTCATATTTATAAACAGGAAAAAAAAATGCAGTTGCTTGCAAATTGAAACAAAAAATACACTTGCTTTCATTAATGGGAGAAAAATATACAGTTGCTTTCAAATCCAAAGTCAGACAAGAGATCATATATGAACAGAGATATTTTTTCTACTCATAATAATAAACCTAGAAAAAAAATTAAATCAATTTATTTATAAAAAAAAATTGGAGAAATAATTTTCGTTGACCAATAAATAAATAAAACATTCTTGATCAGTAATTAGTGTTTGGTCAAGTTTATTAAATATATTTTTCAAAAAACTACTTTAAATTTGGAATTTGTGGGAAAGGAATATTTGTGTGATTGATCAAAATTCAATTTCATAGGTACAACAAAGTGTAACCAATACTCAACAACTTATTAAGATACTATATATATAGTACTATATTTCCCAATATAATGCACTTTTGGGATGACTCATATATGTCATCTGAAAAGATACAAACCTAAATTTAAACCAAGTTAAATTACACTACTAATGGTCCTACAAAAGTTACTCATGGTCTGAATTTAGAGATTATGATTTCAACTTTTAATACATAATTAAGAATTATGATTTCAAATTTTAAATATTTCAAAAAGTAGAATTTGAGATTAAAATATTTTTAAAATATAAAAGTTGAATTTTGTAAAAAAAAATAATAAAAAATTCATGCTTGCACTACAACATTTTAGGCTTTTTGCCACCCCAGAAAAGTGTGGCCTAAAATAACAAAAAGTGTAGCCTTTTATCTAAGGCTACACTTTTGGACTTTAGGCAACACTTTAAGGGGGTGGCCTAAACAAGCTTAACATTTGACCTAAGGCCATGCTTTTCAAGTGTTGCCTTCTCAACCACGCCTAATAAGTGTGGCCTATATTGTACAAAGGTCACGCTTTTAGCACCTTATATGGCGACACTTTTAATGACCTTTAACTACACTTTTAAGTGTGGCCTTTTTTGCCTAATAGACCACACTTCCAAAACATATCATTTGTTACATCCTCTAAAGCAACATTTATAAAGTGTAGCCTAAACTAATGTACGTGCCAAAATTTAGGATCAATGATCCACATAATTGATGTCTATATACTCACAAATTACATCTAGATGATCGCAAGAACTACATTACCTAATTAATAACTGAAATATAATAATTTAAAAATATACATATTTGCATTAAACTTTGAGAAATCAACATCTTAATTACTACACAGTAATAAAACAATATTTCAAGATGTGCACAAGTAATGAATTCCACAAAATCACAAGTAAATTTGAACGTAATTGTTCAAAAAGATGTTCATGATAAACTTCAATCGATTGAATTGACTTGTGGCCACCATTTAAAATTGCATCACCCACATTATCCTACACATTCAAAATGAAATTAAAAATCAGAAAAAAAATTAATATATAGTATGTATTCATACAAATGTACAAGTTATTTCAGTGGCTATAGAATTATTCTAAGTCCTGCATAAGATTTTCTTCCCAGAAGACGACACATAAAAAAATTATTCTCCAAAAGGCTACCAACAACAAAGCTAAAATCATTTTGATCAGTAAGGTACCGAACAACATAGAAATATTGAAATCAAATGTCAATAAAAGACAAACTATATGCAAGCTTCATATTACCATGGAACACGAAAATCACTTGCATGTTCGATTTTAGTCTTTTTATCCATAGAGAATATATATTTAAACAAAAATATTAGGGTAAAACTTCTTATTACCACACAACAACAAAAATTTACCTACATGATTTCACACAACAACTTTTGTATATTCTTTCCTAAACATATACTTGGATTAAAATTTAAGTACACATTCACATGACCTTAAATCAACGTTGTACAGACTCTTCACTTTTGATGCCACATCCGTGTCGAATTCTGCAAAAATACATTACTTTGGAAAATTTGACAAGAATCTATTCACATTTTTTAAAAGTCCGAGTATCCAATACAAGAAATCATACTTTTAGTGGCAATAAAAGTCCCCACAAAAACCCATAAAGTCGCCACTAAAGATGTTCATTGGCGATATTTGAACTGTAGCTAGTTGGTTGTATTTTAATTTTCCAAAATTATTGGTGCCCCAAAAAGAAGATGTTACCATACCTAGGTCCAAATGTTGTCCAAAATAACTAGTCTTTTACCTGGAGAGTGACCAAGCCGACACCTTTGAAATTCGTCTTTCATTTCCTGCACACTTGCTTTTATCCCCCCCAAGGCACCCTTCCCTCTGGATCAGCCATCTGAACTCCAAAATAGCCTATCAAATTTGTTTCACTGTGCAGAGAGGAAATTATAGACAATCAATCTTAAGGACAACATTCTTTTTGGAGGTGAATAACCTGAAGCAACTACTTAATCGAATAATTGTACATGTACTAAATGAATGATAGGCATTTCTCTTCATTTTGATCCTAGTTTCATAAGTCATGATAGAAAACTGATCTTCATGTTGCAGCTCCAAAAATGATAAATAATAAACATTATATTAGACTGCACAATATTTAGATGTGAAAAGATTATAAATTAGTTAAGCACTCTTTTGTTTGCCTGTCCTCTACTAGTGTTCAAGGCCTCTTTCTCTTGCGACTTCTCTATTATCTTGTTTCATCATTTCAGAATGGATCTTCATGACACTAAGTAATAGAAAGGAAAATTCATGGATTTCAAAGATACATGTTTCATCATTAAGTAGGGATTTTAAATACATTCAAATAAAGATAACCTGTCCATTAGAACCATAAGCAGATTACAACAAAGTTCCTTTCTCTACATTATCACCACATTTGCTAATTGCAGAAGCAAGAAAGGTTGACTTGACTGGACTTTGTGTTGTATCAAACCAAAGAAAAATGGGTGATTTTTTTCCAGCAAGGCACATAAATTAACCGAGGGGATTATGATATTTAAGAGAACTCCTAAAGTTATTTGTCTTAGGCTTGTCACATTCGATAGTTTACTTATCAGTGTAGTTTTAGCTTTGAAAACCAAGTTTACCTTTGACAAAATGTGGGCACTAAATGAAGGTAGACCTTAGAAAGAAAATGTTGAAAAAGGGTAAGATAGAAAATAACAGTCAAAGATAGAAAGACTCCAGTAACTGTTACATTTAAGAGACTGCTTATTGTTGGTTACAATATAAGTAAATTAATCAGACAATCTCTCACAAATTATATTAAGAAAGAACCTGAATTTGTTGGTAAATCTCCTCCAAAGTGTATTCATATTAATGTTGCAGCTAGAAAGAAATGAAATGAACGAGAGTTGTTGTAATTAGCATATTGAAATATCAATCAGTCAAAACTTGTTTAGCAGAAGCATGAAGCCTAACACACAAGAAACTTGCATCTAAAACCCTTACAGCAAACTGGATGAGATCTGCATATAAGATTGGTCCACCTTTGGAATTCGAATCAATAACATTCTTTGCCTCCTCCAACAAATTCAAAGCGCTAGCAATCCCCTTATGTGTTGTTCTGCTGATCTCTGAGCTTCTAACATGAAATAAGAGTACAAGAAAGATGAATAATTGGCAAGGTAATATCGTGAATCAACATCAGCAAAAACTGAGATCTCATCCAATAACATGACACTTGATTCAAGGTAATAGCGTGAATAAACTTTTAACAACAAATCAGATCTCATCCTATATCATCTACTTCATTGAAAAACTAGAAATGTAAAAGATAGGAGGAATGACCTTGACTTGAGTTTTGCTACTAGTATACTACTACATATATTGTCCAAGAACATAAAGGAGTTTCACCAGCTTTGTTAACATGTCAGTATGTCTATTCTGTTTTACTCTGCAAAATCTTTAGAATTCTAGGTAAGTTTTATTTACTCCGAGAGAAAGGTATCAAGCATCCTTCAAAGCTTATATCCGAAGATAGCCCTCAGGCATAGTTTAACTAACACTACAATAGGATTATCTATTTGATTATAAATTTTCATTACTTGTTTTTGAAGAAGGTATGAATAGAAATGATTTTCCTAGATAGGAAACATATAACTGTTTCAAAAATTTGGAAGCTTAAGATGGAAGGCACAGGTTCTATACAAGTTTAATAAGCTAAAACAAAAGTTCTGCATTCGTGCTATCCTAAATAGTGGGACACAGAAGGCAAAATTAACTCTTAATGAGTCTTCGCTGGATAAATCTTAGCCTCTAAGTCCAACAACTCTCAACTCTCCAAATTAAGTGCATAAAATGGAATCAAATAACTCTCAAATATTGAAGTGTTGTATAAACTAGTTTAGAACAATGGGTAGATGACCAAGTTAGTAAAGACTAAAGACCAACGGAAGTGTAGAATCTCCTAACACATTTTCATTGGTTCACAATCATGCTAAAATTCAATTAGTTAACATTAAAAAAAACAAAAAAAATTATCTTCACTCTTATCCTCGTAGCAAATTATGATTAGCCTTTTAGAATTTAGATAGATTCATCTCATTACCATGACATCTATTGCATACAAAGAGACAATAGCTTTCTCTAAATGCCAATACAAACAGATCATGCAAAAACATGTAGCCATAATTTCATATTGTAGAAGTTAACAAATAAATATTTTTATTGTAAGATATAGTATCCATCCTATGCAATTCTAAAATCCACAATTCATATATTGTTGAGCACAATGAGTGACACGCTAACAATATGTACAAAAATACAAAACAGTGACTCCATGGACTGTTCGTCATCAATGGCATACTCATAAGTTTTCAAACTGTAATTGGAAGTCTTAGTTCTTTACTCTACCACAATATTCTCAACATCTTTCCATTCTTGTTGGCATCCTCCATTTTTAGTCACTCAATCCATTCAGCATATAACTTTAGAAGATTAAACTAAATATTATTTCTAAGACAAATGGAAACCCAACAAAAATGATCAAATAAATGAAAGAAAATAAAATAAAACTTATAAGAACTATATTGGGTTTCATCGAATAAGATTTGTGGAAAAAGAAAACCCCAAACAAGATACCTTTCACCCATTGCAAGAGAGAAAGCATGTCGTGTCTAGCTGCTTCTGTCAAACTTCGGAGACGAGCAAAGTCCACAAGGCTTTATAGCATTTAGAAATCACCGCAGCGAAGAAAATTGAAAGAAAGCGGCGAATTTCCTACAAAATTGAAGAGGGATTTGGTGTAAGGAGAGAAGGGAATTAGGGGAAAAAGGGATATGTCTGGAGGAAATTAGGGTTCTTTTATATTTTTATATCTTTTGTTTTTCGCCTTTTATTTATCTTATTTAAGAAATTAAAATCATATTCAAACTATTATGAAAATTACTTTATAAATTTATGTACACTATACTTATCATCTATATTATTTTAAAAACATCAAGTCCTTTAAAAATGTTTATGAAACTTTTTGTCATTCATTAATCATCAAAAGATTTTATACTAAGGTAAAATTATCGTATGTTATATTTCCTTAAATTATTAATTAATTATCTTATAATATTTTTAAATGAAATAATTCTGAAATATATGGAAAGAGAAGAAAATATGGTAAAATAATATATTTTAAACAACTTCACAAATATTAGAAAGACAAAAATAAAATCACATTTGAAAAAATAAAAAATGGTGCCATTAATTCCTAATAAAAGACCAAATATACGATAAACTAAATTCTCCACAAGTATTATAAAAATGTGATTTTCAAACGAAAATAATGTTGAATATCAAAAGGAAAGAATTAGCTGCGGCATAAAATATCGCCACAAAAGACCAACTTTTAGTAGCAACGGTGTCACCACAAAAGAACTTAGCAGTGACATCTTATAGGTCGCCATTAATACTTCTTCAACCAAATTTTATTAGAAAATTTTAGTATGTTTTTGTGGCGGCCTACACATAGTCGCCACTAAAAGTGTAGCCATATGTATAAATGAGTGTTGCCAATTATTTTTTGATTTGGCAACACTTAAAAGGTGTAGCCTATAATTTTAAAGAGCACTTTTCAAGAGCATTGCCAAAGACTTCGTTACCAAAAAGCATTGTACAAAGGTCACACTTTGAAAGTGTTCCCTTAGATACTTTTGGCAACACTTTTAAAGTGTTGTTTAGAATTAGTGTGGCCATAGACCAAATTTGTTGTAGTGTTGCCTTAAAGAGATATGTGTATCATAAGATAGAATTATATTAAAGTATAGCTAGTTATTGCTATTGTCATTAGTGAATTTTATAAAATTATATGTATTTTGATGTTTGTGATCAAAGACCGTAATTTATAAAAGAAATTTGAAGATATGTTATTTATCAATGCATCACCTTTGAATATACCAACTCTTTTTTATAAATTACGATTTGCTTACTTGGTAGGATTATATAAGAATTAGATAACTTTTGATAGTTATCACAACTTATGGGGGTTTCATGTTTATGAGTACAATTTAAGAAATTCCTATTATATGTCCAAACAAAACTTCAATTTCAAATCAAATTGTTATGTTTCATGCAGTGAACATATTGTTGATGTTTCAGTACAATTGAATGAGAAGTGACCCCTTGATACAGATCGAGTCATCTTTGTTAGGGAGCTTTTTATTATTCTCGTCACGAATTCGAATTTAGTCTGTCCATCCGCGCGTTCAAGGCGCACGGGAGGCCAACTTCCGTCCCGTGCAACGCCTTGCAGCGTGCGGGGGGCGACATGATGCGCGACGTGCCCTTGACCTAATGGCTTCGGGCGCAAGTCCCCTGAAAGGAGGCGCCAGAAAAGGTGAGAGTCCCGTTGTGTCCGGACTCTGTCGCACCACGAAGCGCAGTCTACAAGTTCCAATATGGATACCGATGGAAAAAAAAAGAGTGGCAATAGCATTTCCCAAAGGCCCAAATACACAATTGATGAGACTCATCATTTTACTGGGCCTATCGAGTTATTGGGCTAAGGAGTGGACTTCCTTTGTTCCTCGCTTCAACACAAAAAAAAACTTTATTCTTAATCGAGTTTGAGTCCTTAAAAATGAAAAATATCATGTTAGGAGTGTTGCCCTCCAAAATGGGCGCTGCAATATTATACGAATCTGAATCTAGTCAATGCCCAATACAGATACCGAACATCGAATGAAAAATAAAAAGAAAAGACATATTTTCCCTACCGTCTATTATTTTCCATCTGTACAAACTACAATAGAAAAAATGGTTTTCCAGCTTCATTTTCCTTTTTTCTTTTGTATAACCATTCCACCACAACCCATGTGGTTTTGGGTTTGTTTTATTTATTTGGTTTAGTTTACTTTATTAAATAAATGCCAATTTGTCTTTATTGTAGTCTAGCTTTTGGTTATTTAAGAAATTATTATTCAAAGAATTGTAAGACTTCTCTATACTTGACTCAAAAGAATGTTAGTTACTATATTTATTCATCAAACTTAATCTATTGTGTGAAAAGAAAAGGAAAATTCTAGTAAGATGCACACACAAAAAAAAGTTACGTAATAAAGATAAGACTTTTACGTGTTAGTACTGTCAAGTTTACATGACAAGAAAGACGTAACTATTTTCTAACTCACTTCTCTTAATTAGACAAACCAATCGAGGAAATTTTTCCAATTTCTTTCACGATTCAAAGGGGACCAAACCTTCTTTTTGGTAAAATGCATGTGCAGACATCTGTCATGTATTTGTTGATTTGATATAATCACTAAAGTCTGGACGCTGATAAGTATGACTTAGATATTTTTTTATGGAAACAAAGCAAATATTGCAGGGTTGAAAAAGGATTTGAATAACTAAACCATTTTTATTTAGCACATACAAGTATTACATCTTATAGCACTTATGCCATGCATCTCTAAATTCAATCTAATTCCACATACTAGTATGGATCTAGCTTCTACTATATGTTACAAGGCCAAGAGGCCATCTTCAAAACTTTACATACTGCTACAAGATTCGACGTTCCATGGAGGACAGAAATCAGGTTGAAGAGTGAAACGAGCAAAGACGGGGGATCCAATTACATCTTGGTGTGATCCTTCAATTGTTCTGTCTTGATACTACCATCATCTTTGTTTACAATTATCCCAACCAATCTGCAAGGTTCTGCTTTTTCCAGCATTTTGACTACATTTCTCATTGTTGGCCTTAATGTGGGAAGCCTAGATGTGCATACAATAGCAATCCTCAAGACTTTGATTGCATCTTCCTTGAAAGCTTCAAGAATGCTTGAATCCACTATGCTTAATACACTTTCCTTGCTCTTCAATTTGCTGCTCACCCATGTAACTATGTTGTCATTCTCTCCGTATTCGGATTCTATTGGCCTTTTCCCAGATATAAGCTCCATCAATACAACTCCGAAACTATATACATCACTTTTCTCGTTCACTTTGTGTGTGTATCCATATTCTGCAACACCAATTCAATTCAAATAAGTTCAAAAAGGATGCCAGAAATGAGACACTCGCTATGACCAAATGAATAGATAATCAAGATAGGATCTAAGTTAATTAACACTAATAATGTTTTACACTCTTATTAGTGCAATTCAACTGTTGCTCGGATCCTTCAAAAATGCTGTCACACTCATGTCAAATCCTCCAAGAATGCGCTATTTTTGAGGGAACCAACACGGGTGCAGCGACATTTTTGAAGGATCCGAACAACATAGTGATCCAACTGTTTATAGCAAGTTTTCACTATATCTTTCAAGATACCATATTGCTTGATATGGGGAGTTGCCTATTTCGTAAGTCAATTTTTCCGATGGTGAAAAATGAATACACGGTTAGTGTTAAGGAGATATACTCAAATTCTACGTATAAAATCAACTACAATGAGCTTCTTACCAGGAGCAATATATCCATGTGTTCCAGCAATGACATGAGTTGTATCTTTGGTTGAATCAGCTTGAGCAATCCTAGCAAGACCAAAGTCGGCGATTCGTGGCTTGCAAAACTCATCCAACAAGATGTTACTTGACTTAACATCTCTATGAATCACTGGCTTATCACAAGCATGGTGTAAATACTCCAGTCCTTTGGCTGCACCAAGAGCTATCTCGTACCTCATCTCCCAATCAAGTGACATCTTTTTGCAAGTATGCAATCGATCCCACAAACTTCCATTTGGCATATATTCATACACCAACAAGCTCGAGTCATCACTCGTTATGCTACAGTACAGTTTCACCACATTCACATGTCGAATTGAGCTCAGTGTTTCAACCTCAGCCTCAAATTCTTTCGATTTCTTCCCTGGTTTTCCCAACATTGGTGATGTTGTTCCTGATATTTTCCTGTTTCCTGAATCAGAAGTCCAAATATGTTTCACCGCGAAATCTGTTCCATCTGAAAGATGCACTCTGTATACACTACCAGAACCACCTTTTCCAATCAAATTGTCGTGTTTGATTCCATCAAGAATATCATTCTCTGTGAAGGTCAACATATGGAATGACTTTGTATTCCAAGAATTTTGCTTCAAAGACCTCTCATGTTCCTTATTACTCTTCTTCTTCAAGAACAAATAACCCGCAAATGAAACGAGCACCACAATCACAGCCACCAATAAACAGATCAACAGAGTGTACCATTCTCTAGGCTTTCCAGATTCACCATAACATCTACGGAAGTTCTTAATGCTTTGGCTACAAAGACCATTATTCCCAGCAAAGCTACCCTTATAAGCATCAATTGATAGAGAGTTTGGTATTGCTCCTGTCAACTGATTGTTGGAAAAATCAAGAAGATTTAACTTCAGATTTGATAAACTCGTCGGAATTTTCCCTGAAAGCTGATTCTCCGACAAGTTTAATGAAGTTAAAGTCGGTAATGATCCTAGAGAAACAGGAATAGATCCGCTAAGCAAATTGTTAGCCATGTTAATGTCGCTTAGTGAAACACAAGAGCCTAAAGAATCTGGTATTGAACCAGAAAACTTGTTGTTCTGTAAATTAAGATTACCAATCTTCTTAAGTTCCCCAATTGTTCCCGGAATTTCACCAGAAAACTGATTGTTACTAAAATCAATTTTCACTAAGGAAGAAGCATTCGAAATATCAAAAGGCAATTCACCAGAGAATCTGTTATTAGCCGCATCAATTTCACCTAAAGATTTTGCATTTCCAATATCAGAAGTAATAGTACCTTCAAACTCATTCATTGCAACATCGAGGATTTCGAGCTTCGGTAGCCCCCAAATTCCTGCAGGAATCACACCGGAGAGTGAGTTTTTGCTCACTCGAATCCGCGTCATTGTTGTACAATTAGCATAACTTTCAGGGATTCCGCCAGTGAAATTGTTCTGAAGTATCAATAATCCTCTCATCGTCCCCATTTTACACATGTCCGGTGGAATTGGACCAGTGAAACTATTCTCCGATACATCAATGAAATCAAAATTCGCCCAAGAACCCAACTTCTGCGGAAGCTGACCAGTGAGTTTGTTAGTGTACAAAGAAATGTTCACCAGCTTTTTGAACTCTCCCAATTCTGCTGGTACTTCCCCTGAAAATTGGTTCTGCAATAACTGCAAACTTACCAATTGATTCAACTTTCGAATTTCCGACAGATCACCGTACAGATTATTAGCCGAAGCATCAAAATATTCAAGACTTGTCAAATTCCCAAATCCAACCGGCAACTTCCCTGTAAGCTGGTTTTCATACAACTCAAGCTGCCATAATTTCTTCAGCTTCGTAATTCCCGAAGGAATTTCACCAGTAAGGTGATTCATCGACAGCTCTAAATCAATCAGCTCTGTAAGATTTCCAATTTCTTCAGGAATTTCCCCTTCAAGCTCACAACTCGATAAGTAGAGCCAATTCAATTTATTAAGCTTCAAAACCACTTCAGGAAACGGCGTTCGATCAAACTGATTATCACCAAGGCTAAGCACAATCAAATTACTCATATTCGCAAAAGAATTCCATGGAAATTTTCCTGTAAACCCACTGTTATTTGCATAAAAATGGGTTAACTCACTGAGTGAAGATACATCAGGGAAATACCCAGTAAATTCATTATTACCAACATCCAAGTAATTCAAGCTAACACACTTGTTCAAATCATCCGTAACTTCCCCTGAAAATGAATTGTAACCCAGAGAGAGCTTTTCCAATGAATTTAGTGAACATATTTTATCAAAAGGAACAAACCCAGAAATTTTTTGACTCGAAAGCTCGATTTCTTTGACTGACCCATCGGAATTACATGTGATGCCAGTGAAGTTACAGAGAGGAGTATTGGGTTCCCAATTTTGGAATACATTGGTGGTGGGGTTTGATAAAGAGGATTTGATGGATAGAAGTGTTTGAAGCTCGTCGGAAAAAGCGACGGGGAAGAGAAGGAAGAAGGAGAAAATAGAGAAGAAGTGGATAAGTTCCGGCCGGCAATTGAATAGCGCCGCCATAGCTGACGAAGAGAAGTTTTTTTCTTCCGCCTTCAGAAAAACGTGTGAAGGAGACGACTATGAAGAGCGCCAATTCTAACAAATTATAGGCGTTCACATTATATATCTTACTGTTCAAATTATTTCTTTATTCAACCTATAATTAAAAAAACGGAAACCCAATTATTTCACGAATTTCATATATCAACTATTAGTTTTTTTTTTTAAATCTGAATTATCATTATCCATATATTAAAAATGTCAACATTCTTGAATCGAATATTGGATAATTGATCTCTTTATATGAATATGTACAATTTTCTCTTATTAGGTAGTTTTTGAGATTATGTTTGGACAAAAATCATTGTTTTACGAAAACATATCTAATTAAGTATGAAGTATGTTAGCAAATGGTGATAATTTAGATTTTAAAAAATAAATAGTTACTTAAGTAGAAAATTGAGGGAAAAAAATAATGATTGTGGTGTGTTTTTAAACATTAATTCTTTGTGTTTTTTACATATTGTGTCTCCACTTGTAAGAAAATGATTTTGCTGTGTTGTAAAATAAAGAAATGGATTTTCTTTTTTTGGTACATATAAATAAAAGGATTTTCGTTTCCTTCATTAACGGAACATAAACTTAATAATACAAAATCTTCAAATGATAATTTGTTTGACTTTTAATTGGTTATAATCAATTATTAAAATGCAGCAATCTTCAATTCCGTAAGCTTTTAATTTTTGTCGTATTAAAATAAAAACAAAATAATAAAACAGGATATATGTGAAGTTGTTTACCATCCATAAAATTGTCTTATCGTGATAAATATAAAAACATAAATAATTATATCTTTTTTTGTCATCTAATAATATAATAGAGAATTTATAAAATATCACGAAAATTATATTTAAAATAACAATTTAATACAATACAAAATTTTAACACTCATATGACAAGATGTAAAAGAATCTTCCTATTGACATTAGAATTAACAATAATGTTAGCTCTTTGCAGATCTTCTTGTCGTTGGCATGTAATAATTTAATACGATATAATAACATACTCAATTAGGCTTATTGAGCTGTTATAGGTGTTAAATTAACAAATTTCTTTTTCTTTTTAGAACAAACAAATCTCGAAATATAAAAGCATATGGTACAAATTATTCATGTGACAAATAACTAATCCACCTTAGGTTAGTTATGGCAGTGTCACATACGTAAGTATTGCCACTTTATTGTTTTCTATAACTATCACCCTATTATATATAATCTATTTTTTTTCCTAATACTATTATAGCATTTTAGTATTTGAAGCTTAATGAAAAATTCTTTTATGTGCACGTAATTATTACTACTTTTTATTTATTTATTAAAACAAATTTCTTTTTAAAATGCTTTTATTATATATTATAGCAAAGGGATAGATATTTTAAATATTACTCTTATCTAATTATTATAAGGCATGTCATATTTAAGGTCTATTTTATTAGAATTTTCTTTTTAAAAAATGTATTTTTTATTACTAAACCGCAACAAAATACGTTAACCATGAAAACTTAAATTTATTTTTAGTATGGTTAAAATAAATTGTGTTTTCTATTTTTAGCATTAAATTTCAAATTTCAACATTCTCAGTTTATCCTTAGCGCTACACAATGCAATGATATAATATGTTTAACACAATAGGATTTACCATTTTTATGTTATACAAAGATTTAATTTAAGTTACAATATTAAATAATTCAGTAGATTCTTCATTAATTAATATCATGTATAACTAGATACTGATTAGTAGTGCCTTATTGCTAAAAACGTGATTTATAATTCTGGTGTTATTAATTTCTTAGTCCCAATTTAGGGTTTCGAAAGTTAAAATTTTAAATTTTTACCATGAGTCCAAATAAAAAAATAATTTTTTTTTTGAATGAATGAATTTCTTTCCTTTTTTCAATCAACTAACGTGCATAATATTATTATTATTATTATTATTATTATTATTATTATTATTATTATAATAGATAGGGGACAAGAGATAGAAGACTGCATATGATTTTTGTCTGGATTGAATTATAAAACAGCTAAAGTAGTGCACTTCATATTTCCACTTGCTTTCACTTTCAATTTTTTTATTTTTAACTCTTCTTTTTTTTGTTTATAATTTTATTTGTGAAAGTGACTCTATAGTCTATATGTAGACAAGTCGACTATTTCATAGAAACTTCCAAGCCGCCTGTGTTGACCTAACTACCACGTGGACTTTCACCCCCTATTCTTCTAAAAATATATTATTATTTTTAAAAATATATATATTTTTAATTTCCTCTAAATTTACATTAAATCTCGATTAAATTTGAATTTGTATTTTATAGAATTCTTTTAGAGTGACACTTTTTTTTTATTATTATTTACAACTCAAACTCAAAATATCTAATTAAAAGTAGATGATTCTAACTATTTCATAATTCATATTGACAAGTTTTTTTCATATTGCAAATTATGTACATATTAAATTAGCAAATCATCAACTCCAAGATCGAACGTGTGAAATGATTTGTTCCTTTTGGGGAGTTGTTGCCAAATTCTTTGTGATTCATAGAACTCAATCAACATATTCTATGACTAAAGATACCTTCTTTTTTTTAACTTTATTTTAATAATTTACAAAACATGTTAGTTTATTCGATTAAAGGAATACTAAATGTTAATTTATTCGATAAATATAGGTTCATATTAAAAGAACTAAAAGGTAAGTCATCTCTTAATTTTCAATGACATGGCCTACTTTGATTTATAATCATGTAAGTTTAAAATAAAAGGGGCTACTAGATGAAATACTTAAGCAATAATTAGTTGCATAAATAAAAAAAAATTAAAAAGAGAATTTGATGACTAAATGATAATTATTTTTGAACATCAATTTGGGACATAGAAAATAGTTTATATATTTTGGGGACTATGTTGATGATCCAACAATTAATTAAAAAATTTAATAGTCAATTTGTCCATCTATTTCACCACTAATTCTTTACCCACTATTTAAAAAATAATCACATTTATCGAGTGTGCCAATATTTAATACTGAATTACTAATTGATTATTAGTAATGCGTAATTATTGATAATCAACATTCAACACCAAGTATGGTCAAAAGTTTATGAAATAATTAACTTGCACCACTAATGCTTATCCTGTTTGGACGAAGAAATTTGAACTTCAGATGAATATTTTAATTATTTTTTAATATTCCAAATAATTTACTTCTAGATTATCAATTCATTAAAAACAACAGAAAATAAGAAACAACATGAACTGTATTTAGGCTTATAATTTGTATTTCAAATTCCTTTTTTTTTTGTTTTATTTGTTCATACGCAAACAGATTCTAATGATTTGAACTTATGGACGCTGGCACGTTGCACCTATTGAAGAAATTAGTGATCAAAATATTATATATCTAAATATCACAAGTCATTTAGCGATAGATTAATGATGAAATATTTAGCTCATCACAAATTAAAGTCGTAAGTGACTCCTTTTATATCAAAATGCAATTTGGTAACTTGCAGAATAAATTGAGAACTTATTATAAATTAACCAGTTATTTGATATTATACAATATTTTATAGTCTAAATCTTTTATATTTATGATCCTTTTCTGTACCTTTTGCCCGTGAATATTCAGAATTTTCATGTGAAAGAAAAATAAGTCAAGCAAGTAAATAAGACACTATAAAGTATAAATATTCCAACGAACAAGGGTTATGGTGGACTGGTGAGTACTTTTTCATTCTTAACCAAAAGGCCTCGGATTCAAGTCCCTTTGGGTACAGAGTCGCCTTTGTTAGAGAGCATTTTACCTTCAATGTGAGACTTTTCGATGTGAATCCAAATTTAATCGAGCTCCAATACAGATACCAAATATGGAAAAAGACTTCTCGATGTGAATCCAAATTTAATCGAACTCCAATACAGATACCAAATATAAAAAAAGACTTCTCGATGTGAATCCAAATTTAATTGATATCCATTTACAAAAGAAGTATAAATATTCCAACAAGTAGTATGAAATGAAGAATGTGTTGGACAGCCTTGATTTGCCTTTATTAACACAGTAACTGCCAAAGCAAATCAAGTGATAAAGGCCGTGTCAAGTAAACATCGACAGTCAATTAAGTAAGACAAATTGTTCGGGAAAATTATTTTTCGATATAACATATAATAAACGTGCCTCTTAATTTGGCCTCAACTTATATTTATATTTTTTGATTTTAGATATGCATAAGTGGAAACTTAAAATTAAATTATGTTGAATTTTGGATATGCACAAGTAAATACTTAATCATGTATATATAAAGTAGAACAAATAGAACATGCGTCCTACGTGGCATATACAAATCAGTTTGAGTTGAGTGTTTCTCAAACTAATAAGTGATAATTTAGGTATATGAAACTCATACGCTCAATTTTTAGGTATGAAACTCAAAAAATGAGATATTTTAGGTGTGTTTTTGACATTTAACTCTAATATAAAAGAACGAAAATTACACCAAAAATTACAATATACATGTATAACTTATGAATAATTATTTAAATGCATGTTCTTAATTCCTACAAGACTTGTGAACAATTTAATAAGACAGAAGAATGAAAGTATTAAGTATACTAATTAACAATTCTTACGGTGAATAATTTGGAGATACATAGTATGCAGATTCCTATTTAAATACCAAAAATTACTTATTAATAATCAACATGGTAGCTAAATTAATAAGTTGTTGAACTTAAACCAGCGACAAATTAATAAATTAATGTTTCTGGGAGCCAATCATTTTTCTTTGTTATAAATAAATTGAGAAATTCAAATGCATCTAGAATCCTATAATTTGTCCTTATTAAGAAAATTTTGAGCCAGCAAGCTGTAAACAACTTTTAAATTCATTTTTCAAAAAGAACAGAAATATTATGTCATTATGTATTAGTAGATGAAATATGTATATATGTAGAGAAGCAAATAATTAATTTGTTGTCCTATTTTATCTCATAAAATCCAAAGTCACAAAATTGAACCAGATAAAAGAAAGAGGACTACATATCAAACAACTTCCATCTACCCATCATAAAAACAAAAAACAAATATTATTCTTGCCAAAACGTAACATCTACATATATATATATATAATTCATAAATAAATGATTTTGTACGTATTATCCTCAATCGATCGACTTGAATTTTCGAATGTAATATTGTAAAGTTGTAAAGCTATATATCTATCATTAAGTTTGAATTCATTATGTAATACCTTATAGACAAATTCAAATATACGGTATAAGATCCATTTAAGTTGGATGTACGAAATAAGATTTTTTTTCATACCTAAAATTCAAATCGAAATCTCTAATTAAGAATTCAGAAATTCTATTTAAGCCGAGACAACCTTTATACCTTTTTGGTGTTAATGAATTGATTAAATTATAACACATTTTTGTGAAACAATTGTCTGTAAAGTTAGTAGTATCCCGTGTACTTTGTGTAGATAGTTATAAAGATTTTTTATTTTTGTGATTTTTTATTCGATGTTCAGAGTCTATATTGAGGTCTCAATTAAATTGAATCCACATTACAGGGCTCATTCAAGAGTGACACTCTCAATAAGATTTCCTTTATACCCTGACTTAATTTCGAGAATCAACATGTCTAATTGAAGATGAAACAGTCTCACCATTCCATCATGGTATATTTTTTTATGCACAGAGCAGCTCATATTTCCATTATCTTTCACTTTCGAATTGTCTTACTCCCATGTGACCTTTTCGTTTTTGCTTTGTCATTTTCTGAAAATGACTCGAAAATAGACATGGGTGTCCCACAGAAACTACTTAATTAATTTTATTTTATTTGGTCTCTATATTAAGAATAAATATTTTATTTTAATAAATTAATTATTATATATATTTGGTTAAAAAAATTGATACGTCACGTGGAAGTTTATAATTACTATAAATTATCTTGGCGATAAGTCATATGACAAATAAAAAACATATTAAAAATATATTATTAATATGATTTGCCCAAACGATTTAGTACATATTATGAAATTAATATTGAAAAAGCATAAAGTAGAAAATCTCTCCCTGAACAAAACTCTCTAAATAACGATATTGTGAATGCTCTTATATTTTGGTATGAAAAGAGGGTTTTCTGTTTATAATGTTCTTGTTTTTTTTTCCTGTAAGGATGAAATAACCAAATATTAAAGCAACTTATATTTTTTCTCTTGGGAAAAGTAAAAATAATTATGATAAATACTTTGATTTTTCTTTCAAAGAAAAATTAAACACAAATATAATTAACATTACTATTGAATTGATATTAAATAATCATATAAAATAATAATATTTAAATTTAAAATTACATAAAATCATTAATAATATTAATATAATAAAATAAATCTTTAATTAAAATACTATACACAAATAAAGCCGCAGAGGTTGACTCTGTAGGCTTGTATTAATTCCTATAACTACCACGTCGACTTCGTTATCCGTCGGCCATCTGTTCTTTAATTTTTATACTCCCCTATTTTATGTTACGTAACACTTTTTTTTTTATTGAAACGATGTTTAAGAAAAGAATTAAAGGTTTTTGCAATTTATGGTCTAAAACAATTTTTAGATATTTGTTTGGTTGAAAATTATTTCATTAAGAATAAAAAAAGATATTTGAAAATTGAATTATTTTTAATTATAGTAAAATAACATTGTTTTTGGGACGAACTAAAAAAGAAATAGTGTCATATTAAATGGGACAAAGAAAGTACTGTTTTTGGGAGATAATACTAGAGCACTTCTTTAGTTCCTCAATAATTTTTTCAAAAAAATCATTTTAGTGTTATGTGATATTGTTTTGTCATATTTAAAGTTTAATTAATTGAAAGAGTAATTTTGATAATTACTATAATATACTCAATATTTCACAAATAAAATTTAAAAATATTAAAATGTACTATAACTAACATCCATATTTAGTGTAACCTTCAACTAAAAAATAGCGTTTTAATTCAATGAACTACTAACTAGAGTCTTAAAATAATCTTAAGTGCCATATTAACCACAGCATGGGCAATAAACATGTATTTAATCTTTGTGTTTGTCTGTACCTCTTTGCATGTGAAAAACATTATTGATCAGAGACTACTCAAAATATGCCAACATAATCCAATGAGACAAAAGACTTGAAAAATTGTTCATTTCCTTAATCATAAAACAAGTGATCATTGAAATAAGAAAAACTACTCCATATGTATACTCACTCCCTCAACTTTGTTCGATATAATTTGATTTGACATAAAATTTTAATTTTTTAAAAATATATTAATATAGTACAAAATATATCTTTTTTTACCAGGCACAAATAAAAAATAAAAGAAAAATAATATTGCACACACTATTTCCCTAATTATATATCTAGTACCAACGTTGTGACTCAATATGGATTAGACATTATCATATATACGAACCGACATGCCAATATAACAACAAACAAATTTATAATAAAGTTTTTCATGGCATATCCTCGAGGAATATTTTGTTAACTTTGGGTGGGCTCCTCCATCTGTTACACTTTAATTTGCTGTTATATTTTCTAAAAATAATATAATTAAAATATTTCTTTAAGAAATAAGTTCTATAAGTTTTTTAGAATTGAGAAATATGATTTTCTTAATTAAAAGGGATAAGGGTCTGAAAAATACCTTAACTTTGGCCGGATTTGTTGTTGCGATACTAAACTTTCATAAAGACCTATTACCTCCCTAGACTATTTAATATCGTATTTTTTACCCCCTGAACTATTTAATAGTGTATTTTAAAAATATATATGTGCCCATGTGAACACATTACTATTTATAATTTTGCATTATTTTTTATGTCCACATGGGCAAATATATATGTTTAAAATACGGTATTAAATAGTCTAGGGAGGTAATAGGTCCTCATGAAAGTTTAGTATCGCAACAAGAAATTCAACCAAAATTGGGATATTTTTCAGACCCTTATCCCTAATTAAAATGTGAAAACAAATTTCATCAATAACATTTGAAAATTTAGTGTCCTTTCTCCTAACTCATGCCCTTGACCACCCTGCCCCCCAACTCCAAAATCCTAACTCTTCACCCGATCACACCATTTTCATAATATTTTGCTAAATTATGTATAAATATTTTTTATTATAATATATTTATGGCTTACTTATCACACGAAAAAGATAATATAATAAAACTTTCTATTTAATTTCAATCAAAAAGTTATTTTTCATAAAAAAAACATTTTCTTTTGTACCATACATACACAAAAAATAACGCCATTCAATTCGTATATTGTTAAATAAAAACATAATGATTAAAAACACATTTAGACTATTTTTTCATCAGTTTCATAGTTTGACTATCAATTTTAAATCGATTATCATTATCTATGTGTTAAATGAGATAAGTTTTAATACATAGATAATGATAATCAATTTTTTTAAACTAATAATTGAATTAAAAGTATATACATAAAAAAATATCATTAAAATGTAAATTCACAAAAAAAAAATTCTACAAATATATTTTTGATCGTTAACTCTTAAATAAATCCTTAAAAGTGATTAGATTTAAATGATTGCAGACCATGGGGTCAGGATTTTTCCCTTTCTAGAGTGAATTATCGGCCCACCGACTCATGTTTTCTTGGCTCTCCTCTTTCATTTGTCTTTTTCAAATGTATGCAAATATTAAACCTTACTCAACTTGTTCTAAAATGAACAAATAAACGAAAATGACATCAAAGAAATTAAATGGACTTAATTGTTAGGTGAGTTGCAACTATTGAGACCTCTCATAATAAGCATAATTTTTTTTTGAAGATTTAGATTCTCAATTTAATACCATTAATGTGGTGAGACATAATTCAACGATTCTATTGCTAGGGGTGATGAATTTATTGAGACTTTTAATACGCATATAAAAAAAGAGCATGAATTAAAGTTGAGAATCTCAATTTAACACCATCCAATTATAAGCGATTTGAGAATTTCGAGAACCTAAAAAAAAATGTATCGTAAGGCTCTCTCTCTTAATGCACGTAGCGGGGTTGAGGCTTTTCCATATGACCCCTTTTAAAAAAAGTAATAAAAGGACAATAATGCAATATACTCTTTTCATAATTTAATATTGTTCATATGAATCGAAGAAATTTTTGTTGAGAATATAATTAAGTAAATAGAAGTGTGTTTGGTATTGTCTTTTAAAGCTTAATTTTTTTTAGATGAGATGTGTTGTATAGTATCAAAGCATGTAGAGGCCTAGGATTGAATCTTACACAATGTATTCATTGTCAAAAAGAATTTCTACCTAATTCGCCTACGAAAAAAGAAAAGAAAATCAGTCCAACATGTGATTAAGCGTGTTGAGAATATATTCATGTAAATAAAAATATGCTCTTTCTAATAGTTTAAACTTTTAAATAAGATGATTATACATCACAATCGCTTTCAAACCACTAAGATTATCCCTACATTAAAATTTTTGTTATATATATATATATTTAAAATTATAAAAAGGGTCTTAAAAGATTTCTAATTAAAGTTGTTTCCATATAATAAAATGATATATTATCTATATATTGAAATTAGGAGTGAATCATTCTTGATGCTTGCCAACCAGACATGTTACAAATTTGGTTGGTGTATCAAATTTCTTGCCTATTCCTCTTAGTTAATCAAAAGAATTTATTGGAACAAAAAATTAAACAACTGAAAAAGAGACAATATATAGTAATTGATGTCCCTTAATCATAAGAAACAGCAATGTCCAGCATGCACTAATTAATATATATTTAAAATAGGAAAAAACCTTTTGGCCAGAAAATTTGTCCGAATTTGGCCAGAATTGTATTTTATCTATGTTATTTTCTCTTTTTAAATATTTTTACTCTTTTAGCTTTAATATCTTTTAACTAAAAAATGGAAAAAGATTAGTTTATTTTAAAATTAAAAAAATATTATAGATTTTTAATTTCTGGCCAAATTCTAACCAAATTTTCTGGCCATTTAGCATTACCCTTTAAAATATTATACTACATGTTTAAAACTTTCAATCACTAATTAAAACAGACAAAAAAAAATTATTTGCCCTCAATATTCTCTTGATGCCTTCAATTCCATATATAGACTGAAGTTTGCATTATTATTTTATTGAAAGAGAAATCACATCTACCCTATTTTTTTGGTCGGTTTGACAAATATAGAACCTAAGATGTCTATTTCTTTACAATATAAGTTAAGTAATTAACTCAATTTTTATTATTACAAGTACTACTGTAAAATTAATGACAACTATTTTTTTTTATGTTGTCACATTCTAATGGAATATTTAGAGAAAGAGGGGAGTAATTGGCCTCCTACTATATGACTTGATAAAAAACAGGTTTTCAATTCATTAATGAGTTCGATTTCTCATATCTTGTAATTCCCTTCTCCCTGGAAAAAAAAATCAATGCAAGTGGGATAACTTTATTGTGTCTGTTTGGTTTTTTGCTAAATATATCTCATTTTTTAAAAGTTATAATTATAACATCCAAATAGTTCAGAAGAAATAATCAACATAATTATGGGGAAAAATCGATTTTTTCATGTTTTATTAGTTAAAATATTTTTAAAAAATAAAATAAATTTCTTAAAATTATGAGGAAAATGCTTTATGTGGCAGTAGAGAAACAAGTTTCACAAGTGTCATTTCATATTGGTTGTGTGACTCGTGTGTCCTCCTCACCCTTCAACGTGCTCATCTTCACCCCCACTTCATGACTAGCCCCCATCCTCACCATCCACGCCCCTACCCCCACACCTCCGTTAATATTTGTTAAGAGTATATATATAAATATTCATAATAATATTAATTTCTTATCACGTACCGAACACAAAAGAATAATTAAATAACGATTCTACTTAATTTTCTGAAAACATTTCCAAATTCCAAGTAAACATTTTCCTTCGTACCGACCCATCCTTCATGATCAGCTTTTTTCTCGGATTACTTTTTGTGATCTTGCATATTTGGCCCCTTAGTTATTTGATGAATTTTAGTTTTGGTTCTTGTAATATTCGACTAAGCATATTTAATCTTTGCTCAACTTTTAATCCCTTTAAATAAGAAAAGTGTGATATTCAGGTTATTATAAGAATCATATTATATACTCTCAAATATGAATTAACGTAACGTCACAAATATAACACAATACATACTTCTATAATTTAATGGCTTTGCACTTAATAATTTGTAGCAACTAATTAAAGGTTAAGTTAAATATAGTATGTTTTAACCTTTAATTTTCTCCTTTTTATTACTTGACTCTCTATTCACATACCTTAAGACCAGGGAAGGGAATAAATTAAAATAGTTGCAAACGGAAAACTAAAAATTTTAACTCAAAAATTCTTAATAGCTTAGTTCGTTGATTATAAAAAAAATTCTTACTGGTGATGATTCGATTCCTCATTTTTTTAATTCCCTCCCCATTTTTCCTTCCCCTGGCTCCATTTTTTTTAATAATAATAATAATTCAACCATAGTTCTGTCTAATAACTGGCTTCAACTTTTTTATTTTTTTTCCCTTGTATATGGAGCCCCTTATAACTTGTTTTTTTTTTCAGTCAACTTTACTTTTCATAAAATATAGTACTCCTCAGAGACATGGTTTCTGTGTTGTTTGAATGTTGAATAGCATAGCTCAATTATTTGCATTTATCAACAAGCCATCATTAATTGAGCTTCTTGAATATGAAATATTTTTCCTTTATATTATATCTTTATAGATTAAACGAATTTAGTCAAAAAGAGTGATACTATAGCATTTAGTAAGTCTGACCAAGAAATCATCAAAGAACCACCATACAATATTGCTACTTGCACTTAAAATTACTTTATATATTTAGTCAACATGGCTTCTTCGTATTAAAATATTTTTCTTTTATATCTGCTTTGATTTATTTTACTTGAGAATTTTTCTAAATTAGTGTTTCTATCTTCATAAGATTGGAATAAGGTCTATGTACCTAGTGTCTTTCCAAACGCCAATTGGAATAAGATCTATGTATTTATCTATTGTCTTTTCAAAGTTCATCTATAAAATTATATTAAATATGCTATTGACAACGTACTTTCATTTATTGCTATAGAGATATATGAATTACAGTGACAAAGTAGACAAATCGCCCATTCGGCAGAATGGGCAATAAACTTGAAAAAAACCGTGAAAAGCTAACCTAGAATAATAGGGTAGAAGATGGAAAAGAAACATAAGCAAACATAGATTTATTAAAGTTTAATTAACTCTGTTACTACTCCCCGTCCACTTTTATTTGTCATGTTGCGCTTTTCAAAAGTCAATTTGACTAATTTTCAAAGTTAAATTATATTACATTAATTTGATATTTAAAACAAAAATAAATTATATTCAAAAACTGTACGAAATAAATTCCAATTTTTTGTATATCAATATGATGAAAAAATATATCATAAAATGTTAGTCAAATTTTTTATAGTTTGACTCTAAAAAAAGGAAACTATGACAATTAAAAGTGGACGGAGGTAGTATATGATATTATGAAAGCATTCAATAAGACTTTTGACGAATACAATACCAAATTTAAAAACTTGGACAATGAGTTGTAAACTGGTTTTGAAATTCTTATACAACCATTGTGAGACAACTAACAAATGATAGGTTTTTACCACTTTAACTAATAAGAATGTTCTATTAAATCTTTAATTAATACTTTCTTCGTTTCAATTATATGTCTTATTGTGACTTGACACAAAATTAAAAGAAAGTGAAAATAAATAAATCTTGTGGTAAGAAGTTAAAGACATGTCAAATGTAGCAAAATGTCTTTTAATACTGTGTTCTTAAATATGTTAATTGTGTCTTATTAGAAATGTCACAACTCCTTGAAAAAAAGACAACCTTTCAGAAAGGTCACAACTTTTAGATTGGTCACAACCCTTTAGAAAAGAGACACCGTAAAAGTCATTACCCTTTGTAAAAATCGCAATCCTCCAGGAGATTAACAACCCTTCACTTCCTACTCACACCTTTAAAACCCAACAGGAAGGAAGGAGTATGTAATCACTTGAGTAATATTAGATAGACTATAGTCCATCAATATGTAATTACTTGAGTACTATTGTACAGTATATATATATATTTATTTTTTTTGGATTTTTTATTTGGTATCCAATATTTGTATAAGAGTTTGAGTATTCCGGATTCGCATAGCGTAGGGTTCCACTGGGGGAGCGCTCCCTTCCAAAGATTTTTCTATATCAAATCAAAATCTCTGATTAAAAAAAGAACAATCTCATTCATTGCACCACATTCGTTGCTGGTATATTACAATTTATGAAATGAACTTAGTGGACGGTGGATTATTCCTACGTGTAGTGATGTTGATATCAATTTTTTGATACTCCACTAAAAAGGGTAACTGGCTGCTGATGATCCTATTACTTTTTTACTTTTTAGACTCTACACTTGACAAATTAGTCAACAAAAAGGTAAAGATCCACGATAAATGCTGCTTAAAAGTGGAACATAAAACCATAATTTCATTAAACAAGCCTAACTCTTTTTAAATGGACCACAAAGCCATTAATTATCTCTCGAATTGGATAAAATTGTGGATTCCAAGAAATCTTGAATAATTAATTTTTAAACAACTAAAATAAGCAAAATGATAGGATGACACAATGGAACAAACAATTATTCTGTTTGAAAATAAGTTTTAAGTGTCAGCAGACTCAGCACTAGAAAGCCCAGTAGCTTGGACCATGAAACATGAGTGTTTGACTGGCTCACTTTGGAATTTTTTTGGCAATCAAAATAATCATAACCATCTAAAGAATGTGGCATAATAGATTCAACTTCACTTTATAATATTTGCATTCAGGTAAATTGTCTATATATCACATAATTTGAAGTACGGCTTTTTCTCAAATTTTGCGTAAAGTTTATGGAAGGGATGTTGTATGTTGAATCGTCCCTTTTTATATGATACAATAGTCTGATTTAAACAATCTTATACTTTACGCAATCATATATGATTAGACCTTCATATTTAAACATAAATATCAACACTCAGACATCCATTCACAAATGCATATTCCACTTTTGCACAATAGGTTAAAAAAATCACATTCATTTAATTCAGCACAAAAATATCAGTTCATTCACATATTTTTAGCTAAGTGGAGAGTAATGGTCTTTTTACTTTTTGATTTGTTCCTTTTGATTGGTGTGAACATTGGGAGATTTTGAGGGTCCCCTTTGCACTAGTCGCTTCATTCATTTTTTCAATAATTGTATAGAGTGAGACTATATATAACTCTCGAGAAAATTGCACATTTTCTTCATTTTATTTTATGCGTCTTCGTCTGTCTGATTGGTACGTGCTTAAAATGAAAAATAAGTGATATTATGAATCATATAATCTTAAATCTAAAATGTGTATATATTATATCAAAATATATCTTGTGATCTTTAATATGTCTCGTAAAACTTTAAAATCAAAGAGTCAATACTAAGAGTATATCAAAAGTGATATTTTTTAACAGATTAAAGAAGAAAGGAGGATAAAATCAAGAGAGTTATTAGATAGTATAAGGGGTAATTTTATGAATGGTTACTTAACTTTATATTTATTCCGAGAAAATGGCCAAATGATCCCCCAATCTATTAGTCGATTCTTAACTACGCACTTATATTTTAGGAGTGTCCTATTATCCCCTGAACTATTTTATAGTAGAATTATTTGCTCCCTAATGCTGAGTTGGCAAAGAAAGTGTAATTCACCTTCTTAGAGAGAGTTAGAGGCAAACTTTCTTACTTTTCTTTTTCATATTAATTTTCAGATCTTTTATGTTTTTCATTTTACTTTATTTTTACTTTACTTTTACTATATTTATGTTTTTCGTTTTACTTTCTGTCTCTTCTTTCTCTATTTCTTCAGTACTCCACCAGATTTAAGTTCCCTGAAGAAAAAAAAAAGAGAGTATGAAATCATCTCACTATTAATAATTGTACTAGTGACGCTATCTTCTTCTTCTTTTTCTCAAAAGAAATTGACTTCACTTGCAAAAATTAGAAAAACACAGGATCAAATTAAAAATAAACACTTTTCCATAGCCAAGTGTTCATAAGTTCAAGCACAACACGAAATTGAACAATATAGAAAAAACCCAATTGAATAAATAAAACTAACAAAGCATCAAGGTCAAAATTAGTATCTTTTACAACTAAATTGTTACTACAACAACACACAAAATTGAAGAAATTCAGATCCGAATCAGATCCAAATGTTGATTACTATATAAGTATATCAACATCAAATTCTTTAACATGAACAACCCAAATAAAATTTCTCCTTTTAGATTATTGTAAGCCAAATCAATATGCTCAAGACTTCAATAGTTGGTAAACTTTAAGGATTTCACCAATCAAATTCATATTTCATTCTTTTTTTTTAATCTTTCCAAACTCCAACAATATTTTCATCAGAGAAAATCCATTAAATACCAAACCTAGATATTCAAGATTGGCTATGTTATTGTGTTTTACTGGAAAAATAAAGTTCATATGCATATATAAGATCTATAGCTCCGTCAAATTTTCGGTTGGCGACGGATATCTTTGATAAAATTGTTCCCCAAAATCAAGATATTGAAGTTTTTGAAGCCGATGGATATCCAATGGTATGAGACCCACGAATTAATTTTGAAAAAGGTCAAATATTGCATGTTGAAATAGTTGTATAAGAAAATTGGGAACTTAGATTAAGAAACTAAATTTTTTGAGGTTACAGATGGAACTTGGACTTTCCACTTCAATGACATCAAATTTTTAGTCAAAGAAAAGGATAGAAAAAGGAAAAATAAAAGAAGAAACCGGCTGAAAAAGAAAAGAAAAAACATAGAAGGGAAATATAATAAAGAAAAAGAATAATTATATTTTTATATAAAAAAAAGTACCATATATGATACGTGGCACCGCGCGTGCAACGCACTACTTATCATAAATCTGGGTGTGACCTTTTAAGGGGTGTTGACACCCAATTTTGACCCTCCATAATATAAATTAATCATTTCGAGCTTCTCCAATTTCAAACGATTTAAAATTATTAATTTTATAAAATTTCTAAAAAAAGAATAATAATAATAAAAATAATAATAATAATAATATAGTTTGCAAGATTTTTAAATAGTTTGTCACTTTTCATAAATTTTAGATGATATATATGTTTTACATAATTATGTATATAATTAGTATATTTTATGATTATTCGAAATATCATCTAAAAAAAAGATTTTTTATATTTTAAATATTAGGGATGGTTATAATTTTGAGTTAATAAGTTTTATGAAATTCAAAATACTTTCAAGTTATTTTTGAAGTAATTTTATCACTTTTTAATAATAAGTATGTATATTTTTGCAATCACGCTATTTTATAAATATTTGAAAATTATCACAAAAGATTTTACATTTTA
>JAJOOR010005944.1:0-49290 GCA_036250505.1 Solanum acaule | reverse complement strand
ACAACCCCCCCCCCCCCCCTCCTAAAAAATAATAATAATTTAAAGCTTGTTTTTAAAAAATGTTTTTAACTTCAATTTTTTTACCCCACCCTCACCTCTACCCCCAGCCCCCAACCACCACCCCCAAAACAAAATATTAAAAGTTGTTTTTAAAAAACATTTTCCTTCATACCAAACACACCCCTAGTTTCATCTAATATAGGAAAAGTGAATTTTCTCAAGAACAGAAAAAAATAAAAATTCAAAACTCTCTTTCAACTTCATCATTCAACCGATGTGCATCGATCGATTCGGTTTGGTTTTATGTATTATTAGTTTGGTTTATCGAGTTTCGGTTTTTAAATACGTTCAATCAATAACCAAACAAATAAGCAATTTTTTTATCGATTTTCGATTTATCAGTTTTGATCCTTAACGGTTCGGTTATCGGTTTAACCAATAACAAAATACTTATAAAATAAATATATGAGTTCTCTAATAAATTTGACGCGACAACACAATAATGTAATGGAAAAACTATACAAGTGTAACACAAAGAAAAATTAAGAGGAATAAGGTTCTTACTTTAGATTTTGGCGTTTTGTATAATGTGAAGTTGTGAACTAAAAGTCACTTTGAAGTGTGAATTGAAGGCTAAAGGATAGAGACACTAACTAGCAAGGTATTGAGAATAATATATAATATAATAAATATAGTAAATTACTAGTATTAATGGGTTATCGGTTTACCCAATAACCCAATATTAAAAACCAATACCGAACCAATAACCCGATAATTTTTTTTTTATAAAACCACTAAAAACCGTTAATTTAATAACCCAATAACAATAAACCAAAAACATTTTTTTCAATTCGATTTTTGCATACCTCTAAATTTCAACCTGACCTCGACATAAATTACAATTCATGATCAAGGACTCGATACTTGGCCTCAACCGAAGATGTGAGTCCTACCACTGACCCAAGCTTCGACCCTGGCCCTGACTTCATCATAAAACACAACTTTTGAATAGGGACTCAAGACATGACCTCAAATCGAAGATGCGAGTTCTAATATTGACCCAAGATCCGATCTTGACCCTAACTTCAAATCCCGATCGAGGACCTAACTTCTGACCCCACCCCCGAGTTAGGGTCAAGGTCAAGTCAGGATTCCGACTCAAGGTCAAAGTTGAGCCTTAAGTCTGCATAAAGGCCGGTAACTAGGTACCAAATTGAGGTCGGAAGTCAGATGCTCGATAGGGACTAGGTCTTGGATTAGAGATGGGGAGTCTAACTCAAGGGTTTGGATTTGGGTCAGGATTGGATCGAATCCCAAGGCATGATGAGGGTTAAGGTCGAGAGTTAGACCCCAAGTCCTAAGTCAAGGTTGGGATCTGGATTAGGTCGTTGTCGTGAGTCACGGTCGGGAGTTGTGTTTATAATCGAGATCAGTGTTAGGTCCTAAGTTTGAGTCAGGAATAGGTCTAGAATCAAAGTCAGAAGTAGGGTCCTAGGTCAAGTACGAAGTTGTATCAGGGTTGGGAATTAGGTCCTGAATTGAGGTCACAAATCGGGGGTGAAAGTTTGTCCAGGGTCAAAATTGGGTCCTCCGATTTCGAGTCAGGGTTGGGGGATAAGGTCAGGAATCAAGGTCGTGTTAGGTCTCGAGTCGGCGTCAGGTAGCGAGTATGTTGTGGGTGGGATCGATTGTCGGGTCCTGCTTTAGGATTAGGCTAGGATCTTAATGAGGATCAACTTCTAAGTTAAGGTTGCGGTTGTGGTTGAGGTCATAGTCGTATCTCGTGTCTACGTTGGGGTTAGTTAATTAGATGTTGAGCCAGGATCAAGACATCGATCTGAATCCTTGTCAGAAGGTGAGGGTCTGAATTCGATGTCATGGTATTTTCCCAAATTATGCCTAAAATGTTATTGAGATAATATTTTCTTTTTACTAGTCAACCATCAAAGAAAAAAAAAATCGTGAAATTTTTCCCCTTCCTACCAAACACACCCAAGTGCTACTAATTAGCAATGAACCCTTTTAACTTATATACACTAAACTAAACACACACACACAAAAAAAAGTTTCATTATCCATGTGTTTTCCTATTGCAGTAGGTTAATTACTTTAATTTTTTAGTTGATCACTATTATTTTTTGGTGTAGGTCATTTTAGTGCACTCCCTCTATTCCTTTTTGATTGCCACATTGTGCTTTTTGAGAGTTAATTTGATTAATTATCAAAGCTAAATTAAATTACATTAATTCAATATTTTAAAATAAAATTTTAGATATTCAAAAACTATATAAATAATATTATAAATTACAACATTTTTTATATCAATATGATAAAAAAATATATTTTAAAATGTTAGTCATATGATCATATCATTTAACTCAAAAAAAAAAAGAGTAATATGTCAACACAAATAAAGAAAGATGGTATGTCTGCTGAAAATTGAAGAGTCTGTGAACTAGAGTAAAAGACTGGTCCAAAAGTAGTTGCTCTTTCAAGCCTATTAGGTGTTTGACCATACATTATAATAAAAAAAATTCACCGATATAAAGGTCCACAATCAGTAGCTGTTTGATCAAGAGTGAAGTGGTTGATAAATTATTATATTCCTAAATATTTACTTTTTCTGTTCATTTTTAATTGTTATGTTGTGCATTTTAAAAAATTAATTTGACAAATTTTTAAAATTAAATTAGATTATTTTAATTCGATATTTAAAAAAAAAATTAGATATTTAAAAACTATACGAAAAGTATTTTAAATTCCATTTTTGATATTGTAATTGTGATAATTAAAATTAGACAGAGATAGTGACATTTATTCACAAGATAATGATAAATTTTTTGTATATTTTAATATTATAATTGTGAAATTTCATTGGATATTATATTTTGAATCAAGTTGTATATGGCTTTGTTACGAAATTCGAGCAAAACATTTTACTCCATTAATTAGGATATATCAAAAATCTTAATTTTGGGAAAGATTTTAATATTCCTTACGCGCTCTGAACATATATAGCGTGTTGACCTAAATAAATCAAGGATTGCCATTTAAATAAAATTGGATTTGGACCCAGTCCTTTTACCACTAGTCAATTTTCAGCAGGCCATAGTGGTCCACAATATCATATTATTGTGACAAATATCCCACAAATTTCTATAAAAAAAAATGTACTGCATTATTAAAATGACAGCACACGTTCAATTTTAGTTTTTCTGCAAGATGTTTATTGTTAATTTAAAATTAAAAAGGGTTTGATATGCTCTCTAATTTTGTAATTTAGAATTGATATATCATTTATTCTAAAAGCGGCTCACATATACATTACGACCATATAAATGACCCTTATATATGAAAAAATTAATTTTAATTTTTTTAGAAAAAAGTTTTTGACTTTTCTTATTTTGATGGTCAAATGTATTTTTCACCCATATTTTATAAAATTTATCATAGATGCTCATTTTTTTTTACAAATATAAAAATTAAATTACAATATAGCTGCAAAAAAATTAATTTAAATTATTTTTTGTACTTTTTTTTCTCTTTTTTCATTCACTTTTTTCCCTCATATTTTTTTCCACTAAAAAAAAAAGAAAAAGAAAAGTTAAATAAGAATAAAAAAACTAAAATGATAAAAAACAAATAAATCTGTAAGAGATACTCAAATTAGGCGTTGAATTAGAAAGTCAAAAAAAAAAGATCATATATATTTCTATGTGATTTTTAAAAAAAAATTAATGTTTTCACCTCTATTGGATGAAAAAGGTATATGTAAACCACTTTTATAACAATATGAATATATATGATCTACTTTTTGTAATAATAAAAATATATATGAGTATATATGAACTACTTTTGTAATGATAAAAATATATATAAATCTTTTTAATAATAAAAATATATCTGCTCTATATCACAAAGTTCTTACCACACAGAAATTTCTTACGTTATAAACTTGATATAAGCCAATTTTCTGAGGTCCTACCAAAAAGAAAAACAGTTTAACTTCAAAAGAACAAAAGTTTTTGGTTTTATATGATTTTGAAAATTAATTTTTAAAATTGAGTTAAATTCAAAATCTATTTATTTAACATGGTAGAAAGAAACGTTTCTTCGCAGAATTTTTTTCATTTTTAAGACTCGAATATCTCTTACAATACTACTCTCGTCGTCCCAAACTAATTACTACTATATTTCACTTTTTGAAAGTTAACTTTTACTTTTTAAAATAAAATTTAATTAGATTAATTTAATATTTCAAAATTAAAAAAAGTAGATATTTAAAATTACACAAATTTACTACTCTATAAATTACAATCTTTCTAATATAAATATCATAAAAATAAACATTTTAATATTAATTAAAATTTAAATAATTTAACTCTAAAAAAATAAACGTGATATATATTCGTTGGTAGCCAAATTAGGCTCGAAAAGTAATAAAAACATAGGAGGACACATGGTGCATCGGTCGATACAAACACATGAAAATATGTGGTAACGATAAGTTCAAATTTAATGCTTCAACACTCCCAAAGTTTAATATTTTTAATTGGTAAATTCCTAGATATGCATACTCAATGAAATTCATTTAAAGAGAGAGAACAGGAATAATTGTTGAGTGCTTATTCTTCAATATTTTCAAACATAGAGATTTTTAATCATTAAATTACATAATATTCTCATTTTTTTTGTTTTATTCCTTTTTTCCTAATCTAACTTATCTATCAGAAAAAAAATTCAAAGATAAAAATAGATAGTGAAGACCAAGTTTAATTAGTTCTAAAAGTCATGAGATTATCTTAATTGTTTTTGAGAAAGTAATCGTGTGAAAGTTAATACTTTATATATATAATTTTTAAATACAATATAAAGAATTAATCTTATTTTAAAAATTAATTAAACTAAATATTGAGAATTAAAATGTGACAAATAATGCCATGTCTGATGTTACGGCAAACAGGTGTCTATGATTAAAGACAACAAAAAGCTTGCCATAACATGGGAAAATTCAGGTGAATCTGAATAAAAGTGATACACAACTCTGAAAAGTTACCAAATATATTAAAATAAATGAGGATAATATTATTATATAATTATCAAAATTAAAAAAAGAAGTAATTTCTTTAGGGATAAAAAGAAAGGATAACACGTAAATTAGGATAGAGGGAGTAATCATTTTGGATACTAGTTTCAAATTTTGGAAGTTTGTCAAAAATAATTTGATGGAAGGGAAAAGACTTATAATATGTCATTGAATTTGAAAAAAAGACTTATTTATGTTATATATTTAAAGTTTGGCATATATATATCATTCTTGTTTGAGAAAAAAGGATCATCCGCGTCATTATTTGTTAACTGAAAAAGAGTTTCAGTTTTGCAAAATTATTTTTTTAGGTGTGGTCAATTATGATTCGGTCATGTCATTAATTAAATTATTTTTATGATAGAAAAAAGCTTAAATATGTTATCAAACTTTGAGAAAAAATTCATTTATGACATCCATTGAAAGTTTGATTTACCTATACCATTTCAGTTAACAAATAATGACATGAATCACCCTGTTTCTCAAACAAAGATGACATAAATTAGCAAATTTTAAACAGATAATATAAATGAGTCTTTTTTAAAAAAATTGATGACATATTTGAACCTTTTCTATCTATTGAAAGATGGACCAAGACAAGAAAACGACTCTAGAAAAACTGGTTGTTTATAATGATTTCTATAAAAAGTTTTGCTTAATATAATAAAGGGTTGATTACAAAATGATGACGTTGTGCTAATTAGCAAGAATAATATTTTTGTTTAACTTCGGCGAAATTATACGCTTAAAGTTGAATAATTTCTACACATTATGTATATATTTATTTTTCGAAGAAAAAAGCATACACTTTATATGAATGATTTAGTAATGATTAAAGAAGCGAGCATAATATTATTCACTTAATCATACTTAAAGAAAAATTCAATGATAATTAATTGTATATTTAAAAAAAAAAGGAAAAATGACAAATATACTCCAAACTATCGTAAATGGTATGCAGATACCCTCCGTCATATTTTTGGGACATTGATGCCCCTGCCGTCCAAAAATTATGATCTAAAATAATTTTTAGATATTTATATGACTGAAATCATATGATTAAAGGTAAAGTAAAAGTTTTAAAAATTAAATTATTTTCAATTATAATAAAGTAACATCGTTTTTAGGTAAGGCTATACTTGGTCAATAAGATTAATTAAATTTGTTGACACATATTTGATCAAAATAAGATTACACATTTGTTGCACCAATCAACTACTTAAACGTGTTATGAATAAACACAAAGTAACAAATGCAGTGGGAGGCTATAAATGTCCTTATCAATATTGGGATCTAAACTGTACGAAAGGTGCCAACCAAAGAGGACAAATTCGACACAATCAAAACTTTTAGAAAAAAGAAGAAGAAAGAAGCTAAAGTAACCTATTTTTTAAATATATCGTATAGTAAATGTATATTTACATACAAAGTTTATTACTTACATAAAATTTTAATTACATAGACTTGTAATTAAACAGACAATTTATAAATAACTTATGTTTTTTTTATAAAAAAAAAGTTCTATTTCAACTTTCAACTTATTTAATCACATATATTTATGTCCTCATATTTCATAACATATTATCAATACGTAATAGGTGACACTTAATTGTGAACAAATATGAAAAGATGAATGACAGAACAAGTCGGCAAAGCAAGTTTTCTCAAAGGTAGGTTGTTAAATTCCAAGTCTACAAGAAGTGTTCATATTATAATATAAGATAATTATAATTGTCCCTTTATATTCATAAGATTGTGTGGTCACACTTTCACAATATATTCATTTGACTCATATATATATATATATATTACTTCTTTTGTCTTTTCCAGTGCTGTTTTTTCTATAATTTGTCTTTTCTAATGTTCTTTTCCAAAATTAACACCTTTCGATATGTTATGGACCTGGCTACGTTGGTGTTTACATAGCCTGGAGCTTGGATATGTAAAGAATATTTGTCTATATTATAGAGAATTCGGAGTTAAAAAGAGTTACTTTCTTTTCATTGAAATGCATAAAAGACCACTTGTTTTCTCACCTAACCAAAATAGACAAATCACTCACTTTTGAGCGATTTGTCTTTGGTTTAACTTACGGCACACGGCTCGGAGTTATAATGATTATTTGTATAAATTATAGGAACCACATATTATAAGTAATAAATAACATCCTATTCCTTCTAGTTTTCTATTTACCAAAAATCCCTTAAAAATGATGTTTGCGAGATACATAGCATTGTGCACGGGATACATTAGGTTTGATACATTCCACATAGCGGGATACATAGCATTGTGCGTGGGATCCATTAGGTTTGATACATTCCACATAGCGGGATACATAGCGTTGTGCACGGGATACATAGCATTGTGCGTGGGATCCATTAGGTTTGATACATTCCACATAGCGGGATACATAGCGTTGTGCACGGGATACATAGTGTTGTGCACGGGATACATAGCGTTTGATACATTCCACATAGCGGGATACATAGCGTTGTGCACGGGATACATGCGGGATACATAGGTAAATAAGGGATTTTTGAAATTTTTGAAATAAGTAGGGATAAATGGATATTAAGGTAAGTAAAGGAGTTTAGTTAAGTAATTCGTCCATGATTATTTGTAATTGGTCTACTTTTAGAAGCCTAACGTCTCGTAATACCTTTCCTAGTAGATGATTATGAAATTAGGTGCTTCCTTAGGAGTTAGGTGTATTGGTTGTTTGTTTTTGTTGGTTATTATAATATTCACATTAATAACAAAAAACAAACATAAAAATAAAACACAAATTATTTCTAAGGAAATTCTTTATAGGAATTCAACTAGCTTAATTAAGATAATTTGTTAGTAGTATTCAATCAAATAAATGATGGAAAACATAATTATAACGTACCATAGGTACAAGATTACCTATTATCTTTGTGTCGAAGTCTTAATAGCAATGAATCGATGTTGACTTCTTTTATTTAACACACTATTTTCTCCAATAATTGAATTGAGAGGTTGATAGGCACATGCATTTTCACTATTAGACATAAAATGAGTTTTTTTGTTTGTTACGTAACGAGTGTCTGCCAAACAAATAAACCACCGCTGCTTGTATTGTATTTTTCGTTTTAGTCAGTTTAAAAAAATATTCTCTTTGTTCACTTTCATTTATTATATTGCATTTTTTAAAAGTCAATTTGATTAATTTATAAAGTTAAATTAAATTATAATAACTTGATATTTTAAATAAAAAATTAAAATATTCAAAAACTATATGAAAAACATTATAAATTCTAATTTTTTCTATATTAATATGATGGAAAAAAAATATCATAAAATGTTAATCATAATTCTTATAATTTGACTATAAAATAAAATGAAGGTACTTTTGGTCAATGAGTGCTTTCTGCTTTATAAGCTCAAATGAACAGTGAACAGAACTCAACTGCCTTTTTGCTTCTGACAATTTTACAATCCAAATACATAACAAAATCTTTATGTATCTTATGGAATGACAACTTTCATGTGATCTTTTGTTCCAACAATACTAGTATAGTACTTCTTCGGTCTCATTTCATGTGTCACTATTTCATGTTATTTTTCAAAAAAAAAAAAATATTAAAATTACTTGTGATCTAAAATAATAATGGTAAATAATTACATTAAACTTAAAAAGATTTTTAAAAAAAAATTTAACTTTGGTCTAATTATAATAAAGCTAACATATTTTTTTTAGAGACAAACTTTTATCTAAGAATTGTTTTAGATTTGGAAAAGTTCCTTCTTGCCACAAAACCAACCATCAAACTTATATTGTTAATACTAGATGCTATATGTCTGTGTAAGTAGGAGCTCAACAAATCGAGATTGAATGTACTAATGGGTTGTTGGGTATGAAAATGTATAAGATTATTTTATCTTTAATTTGATTAGTTGTATTAGTTAGTCTCAAAATTATTTATCTCATTTGTACTGTAGTGGAATAATTAATTTCATGAAATAACTCAATTCATGATATAACTTTATCTATTTTACTCCCGTACCAAATGACGCCTACTAGTACTATTCATTTTTACCTGTGAACTTAGAAGCAAATGCCATCTAATAAATTCAAATAAGGTGCACCTTAAAATTGAAATATAGTAAGAAAAGTGCACACATACAATTCTACTTGCTTAGAAGCATGTAAGTAGGGTTGTTCATGGTTTATGGTTTAAAAATTAAATTAAATTGTAATTTAAACCGAATCGATTAAAAATTTGATATTTTATGTGATTTGATTTGATTTGGTTTTAAATTTTGAAAATCGATATTATTTGATTTGGTTTTGATTTTACTAGGAAATAAACCGCAAAAATAACAAAATCAAACCGAGAAATTATATATGTAAATTTTATAATTATTTATAAATAAAATAGAAATATTTTGTTAAATTTTAATTAACTTAAATCCTTAACTTTACTATTTTCTCAAGTCCAACACTTAAATTTTAGCTCAACTGTCACACCTCAGACTCGAGAAAATAGAAAATGCAACTTTTTAGAATCTGGTGTCAGAACCAAGAGAAACCACCCACGGACCGTAGGTGGGGTCCCGTGGTTCAGTCCCAGACTTGGGGGAATTTCAGAATCTAAAGATGAGACCTACGGTCGTGGTCCACGGTCCGTCGATGGACCCACGGACCTTAGGTGGGGTCCGTCGTTGGGGTCCAAATTTTTACTGATCCCACCCACAGTCCGTGGTTGGACCTACGGACCATGAGTCTGACCGCATGTGAGGGTCAGCAGCCAATTAGAGGAAAATTGATGTTGGGTCAACTTCAAACGGTCATATCTTTTAGCACAAAAGTAATTAGGTGACCCATGACCTATCAAATGAAAGATAATTGAATCCTCTTTCCAACGCCACCGAGTTTGCTAAAATCCAAGCTCGAAGTGAAAATTTATGCTCGTTTTAGTGAAGCCGTGTCGGATAGAGCATGACCGACTACTCCTAACGAAGGTTGGTAGGTCAAACGACGGACCGTCAGTCCTATAGTAGGTGGCACTGGTCAGATTTAAGTCAGGGTCGTTTTGGTCCTTTTCCCTATGTGTTGGGCATTTAAACTACATCGTTTGATGCCTAAACTACGTCGTTTTACTCAGTTTAAGCCTAATAACTTAGTCAGACATACCCAGAACCCTCATTCTCCAAAAATCATCCAAACTTAGAGCCAAAAAAAAGGAAAAGTTGAACAAACCTCCCAAGAACAAGCAACAATGTTCTTCAAAGTTCAACCACGAAATTCAAAAGATTTCTCCGTAGATTTCGTCACAATGTATGTGGGATTTCACTAGTGGGTTCCTTTCATCCACTAGGTCCCTAGAATTCAGTCAGTTTCTTGATTCCCCATATCTTGTTTAGACCTAGGGTTTCTAAAAACTTTGGATATTTACTGTGATTAATATGTTATAGTATCCTAAATCGAAATAGCTTGTTCTTGGAAAGTTTGCATAATTTCTTGTATAAAACTCAAAATCATGGTTTGTGTGGATTCTCTTAGTTCATGAATTACACTTGCTAGGTTAGTCAATCAGATAATAATGCTCTATATTTCGAATGTTACATTATCGATCAGTATATAAATGTTGCATTCCCAAATTGCATGTTAGTATTTTGAGTTATTCAGTATTTTAGTTACATTTGTGTCATATACATATTCAATTGGGAGTAGACTTAGCACCGAGTTGGACTAAGGTTCAACGTACCCTCATAGTCCCAGAACTACGTGCCCCCATAGGAGCATAAGTCCCCTCAGTTGGGTATCAAATTTAGTGATCACGCCAGTCATGCCTTTATACCCTTGGCAAGGTATATTGGGTTCTCTCGATGGGGTGTATACATCAGATTCCATGTTTAGCTCACGTGGTTTATGTCGGTTAATAATAACTCCCACAGTCAGACTCTTAGTGCATTTGACCAGGTTTTCAGTATATACTTCAGCATTCAGTTCAACATGTTATTTTCATGATTAGTACTTGGTCATTGCATTCATCTTAGCTTTTCAGTTATGTTTCAATATTTACATTCTTGCTCAGTTATGCTTTGTTTAGCTTATATATATATTTGTTCAGCTTAGTATCTATATCCTGCATGCTCAGTATATTCCAAGTACTGACACATACTCTGCGCTACATCCTTTCATAATGTGCGTAGGTTCATGTACTCAGCATTCAGATCGCGGTTAGATTGATTCTCGGCCCGCATTTCAGCAGCTTCAGTGGTGAGTCCTCATACTTCGAGGACAATAAACATGCTTTTTATTTTAGTCTTTTTATTCATTTTTGTTAGAGTTAGCTCGGGGGCATGTCCCACCAACTCAACTCAGTTAGAGGCTTTTCAGACATAGTAGTAGAATTAGCTTGAATTGTTAAGTTGATCTTTCAGTTGTTATTAAACTCTTAGTATGGTTTATACATTCAAACTAGTTGGGTATTCCCCATTTTCAGTTATCTATTATTTTAGCTTCCGCATAGTACATGTTTTATTCAGTTATTCTTAGTATGCTTGATATACGCCAGACACAAGGTTAGCTTGGGGTCACTCGTGATCCTAGGGCCAGTGTTACGTCAAGGGAGTAGCCTCGGAGCATGACACCAACCATTAAAACACTATCGTTAGGTAGCTGGATATAGTTATACAAGTTTAGTAATGTGGGTAGTAGTTAAGTATGTATTAGTTATGCAAAGTTTAGTTATACATGTATCATTTAGGTATTGCTATGTAGAGATTACAATACATTAGTGAGTTAATTCTTTTTTTCTTAATTTCAAAAATAATTAGTGAGCTAATATTTATTATACCCATTAAAATAACCAACTATATAAATAACACATTAAAATTAAATAAATACCAACAATTAAACGCAATTAAGCAATAAGAAATTTAGCTTAAATAAATAACAAATAACTAAAAAAATTTAAACGTGTATTGACAGTGCGTTGTAGAGAAACTAAGTAAAGAAATTAATTACAATTAATAGTCACTACCTTGCCACCAAAGAAAACAATTAACAAGAATTTAAATAAAATAAAACTAAAAGTAATTAAACAATTAGCAAGGCAAAAAACTGAAGGAAAAAAAATAATAGTGTACTAATTATTTAATTTGTTGAAGATTAATATAAATTTTAAAGAAAATTTATATGGGTGAATGTGTAATTTATCATTTTAATACATGTATAACTAATACCACATAACTTATTTCACCTTCAATCCCACATAAATTATATATAGATTTCCTTATAAGTTATGTAAGTATTAACTATGTAAGATTACAAAAAACGCAACCAAACATCGTATAAAAATAATACATGAATAACTTTTATATAACATTTGAAAACCTACCAACCAAACTTTATATAAATTAATACATGAATAACTTTTATTCTATTTACAAACCAAATATGGTACAAAATTAATACATGAATAACTTGGTTATTCATGTATTAACTTTGGATTTATCCAGCTACCAAACAACCCCTGAGTCCAAGTCCATCAAGATCCATTACTTTAGTTTTTATCTATCCTACCCAAATTAGATGGTCAACTTTCCTGTAGATTGTCCATGTACTAAGTGTTTGTGTCTATTGAGATGCATATGCCATTAACAAATTTATTATTTTCAAACCAAAAAAATCAAACCAAACCGTCAATAACTAAATCGACGGTTATTTTTTCATTTAATTTGATTTGTTTTAAAAATTTAAAAACCGATTAAATTAATTTGATTTTAATTTTAACTAATAACCGATCCAAATCAAACCATGAACAACCCCTACATGAAAGTAATTTGAATATTTACATCAATATTGTGTTAGGTGAATTGATCCCCTTTTCATTATATACTTTAAATTTTTAAACAATAGATCACAGGGAACAACTTTCTAGATGTATTCCTTTTATTTCAATTTGTTTATTTTTATTAGTCGGATTACAAAAATGTATTTTGCTCTTTTTACAACTATTAATTAATTTCAATTTTCACATCACATATTTAAGTTCACAAAATTAAAGGATATTTTGAACTTTTTGTACATTAAAGTTCCACATCACATGTTTAAAGTCACAAGATTTCTACCACAAAATTCAATTTTTTATTTTGCTTTTTCAAATTTTGTGTCAAGTTAAAATAAAAATAAATAATTTAAAATAAAAAAATATTAATAATAACATGCTTCACCACTTGTACCCCTCAATTCTTTGAGTTTCACTCTTACAAATAAAACTTCCCCAAAGTATGATAACTATTTCTTTTTTCTTTTTTAAGCATTGATAACATTTATGTAATTGGGTCAATTAAGAAACATGTTGCAGAAATGCTGAAAAACCCAAACTTAGTCCTTAAGTATGAACTTAATGACAATAAACTAACACGTTGATACCAAGCTTCTTCACTGATGCTTTTATAATATTACTGATACTGTTTCACCCTTAATTAGATATCTCAAATTCGAATTTTAGGTATGGAAAAAATCTTGTTGGGAGCGTCATTTCTAAATAAATCTTGCAGTGTGCAATTTAAATTTAATCAGAGCTCTAATATGAACCGAACATTATGAGGAAAACGAAAAAATAAAAATTAGTAAAAATATTCTAATATAATTATAGTATTTCGAAAAAGATGACAAGGTTCCTCGAATCCCGTAACTTAGATCCACACATATTTTGAATTTTGTTTTACAAGATGAATATATGATTTTTCATGCTGTCAGGTACAGACTGGACCTTGGCCTATTTATTTCTAATATAAAATAAAAATAAAATGGTCATCGGACATAAAAATTGATTAAAAAAATAAAATAAAATTGATGTTGTCAGTGAAATAAATGATATAGTTAATTGAATTTCAACTAATTTATTACTCCGTCCGTTCCTATTTCATTTTAGATTTCACGCCATTTAATAAACCTGGTAAGTTCTGTCTTTTTTAAATATTTTTTTAAGTTAATTTTTTATAAATGAATTTATTTTAATTAATTAAATAATCAATAAATATAAATTAATTATTTAATTTTTTATGTTGATCAAATTCATATTTTGAAGGCTAATAACTCTCAAAGGTAAAATAGAAAGAATAATGTCATTTATGTATTGATTTTGTGAAATAACAAGTACTCTCCTCGTTTACTTTTAATTGTCATGTTATGTTTTTTAAAAATAATTTAACTAATTTTCAAAGTTAAATTAAATGACGAGAACACCTGGACCATGGTGCATCGCTCAGTACAAACACATGAAAATATGTGGTAACGATAAGTTTAAATTGAATGCTTCAACACTCCCAATTAATACTATTGGTAAATTCTTAAATATGCATAAATTATTTTATCTAGATCAATGAAATTCATTTAAAGAGAGAGAACAGCAATAATTATTAAGTCGGCAAATGAAGTATTTTATATAGGAGAATATCGTACAATTTTTTAATTTTAAAATATAAATTAAGCTCATTTTAAAAATTAATTATATTAAATTTTGAGAATTAAAACGTGACAAATTTTGTCACGTCTGATGTAAACAACAAAAACACGTGTTTATGATTAAAAGACAGCAAAAAGCATGAGAAATTTCAGGTGAATTTGAAGATTTTTAACGAAGTGATTTTAACACAACTCTAAAAAGTTACCAATCTTACTTTTAGAAGGCGTTTGGACCATGCAATATTATATTATGATATAAAATAGTGAGATAGAATCAACGTTTAGATATGTAATTTCATGCTAATTTCATCTCATGATTTCATATCATGAGATGAAATCCTATATTCTCCAAAAAAACATGAGAATTCCATGGAAAATGCATAAGTACCCCTAACTTATGCCTGAAATCTCAGAGACACACTTATACTATACTAAGGTCTTATTACCCCCGAACTTATTTTATAAATAATTTTCTACCCCTTTTCATCCTACATGGCACTATCAACCCTATATTTATATCTATTAGCCATTTATTTCATATTTAAATAAAAATTATTATCATATCATTACTTTTAAAAATTTATTATTCTCACCAACATAAAATTTATTATTACTTTAGATCAATTCCTACTTTATCATTTATATTCATCAAATTCATTATTTTTTATCAAATTTATTTATCAACCAAATTTATTACTATTACTTTAATGTTTAATAAAAAATAATAATTTTCATTGACCACAATGGCTTTGTAATAATTTATTATGCGATTTTATAAATTTTTGTTTATTTGGTAAGATTGAATAAATAATTACGATTATTTTAATAGTTTTACAACTTATGAGATATTCTTATTTTTATGAGAAAATATACAACACAAGAACTTCATATCTCATGTCAGAGGTGATTTACCTATATCTAAGGTGTGTCGTGACACGGTTTCGTCGAACAGGCCATTAACATTCTTTTCGTCCGTTTTAATTGATGTGATATTGTTTAATTGATTACATAATAAAAATAAATAAAAAGTGATTTTCTTTTATTTATTAAATTTATTTGATAATACTTCTTTTAGTTAACTTTTTTCATAAATACTAAATGAAATTCAATAAAAATAAAATGAATATTATGAGATAATTCTCGAATAAAAAAGTATTTTTATTAGGAAAAAAAAAAGGATAACACGTAACTTAGGAGTTAGGACAGAGAGTAATCATTTTGGATACAAGTTTCCAATTTTGAAAGTTTGTCAAAAATAATTTAATGAAAGGATGTGCCAAGAACTGTAGAAAAACATTGTTTATAATTACTTCTATAAAAAAACTTTTGCTTAATACAATAAAGGGTTGATGCCAAAATTTTGCAATATGAAAAATATTTTTACTTTAAAGGGGAATTTAAAAATATGATGGCATTGCACTAATTAGCATGCATATATATTTTTTTAATTTAACTTCAGCGAAATCGAACCTTAAAGTTGAATAATTTCTAAAATTATGTATTTACTTATTTTTGAAGAAAACACACACTTTGTATGAACGATTTTCCAATGATTAAAGAAACAAGCCTAATTTTATTCACTTGATTATAACTGAAGAAAAATTAAATTGTTTACTTTGGAATCCATATTTACTGTGCAGGGGGGAATGAATAGAGACGGTTGACAATAATTTGTATTGTACATTTTAATTTAAAAAATATTAAAATATAAAAATAAAATTACAAAAGCTTTTTTTAACAAAAGTGTATAACTTTTTGTTTTAATTAACTAAAAATTATTTTATTTTTTAATAATTAATTGTATAATTTTTATTTTTAAAAAATAAAAATAAAAATCAATATAAAGATGCTTTTCAATTTTCTTCTTTCTTTGTTTAGCAATTCAAAGAGTGTGTGAAAGAGGAAAAAGACTGTTTTGTTTGGAGCAGCAAGTGTTTGGTAAACAAATGCAAAATTACATCTAAGGATATTATGGACATTTTCTTCTGTATGGTCATATTTGGGCAAAACTATTATGGCTATTTGCATTCATTTTTTAGTACCACGAATAAATAGGGTAGACCAGTACATGACCTGACACTAAGTTTACAACAACAAAAATATGTACAAATGTATTTATTGATTTAAAAATAGTACTCCCGTCTCATTTTCTGTGACATCATTTAACTTGACACGGTATTTAGAAAAAATAAAAAACTTTTTAAACTTATGTTCTAAAGTAATTTTTAGATATCTATGTAAGTGTGCACAAAAATCGAACCGACCAGTAAATTGAACCGAAAAAAATGTTATTGGGTTAACGGGTTTTTAATGGTTTTAATTTTTTTTATTAGGTTATGGTTTAATATCGGTTTTAGTATTGGATTATTGGATATACGATAATCCATTAAGACCATAGTAAGTTACTACTATACCCTTCATAAATATTAAATATAAATAATTTAAATAACTAGACACTATATCAATATTCTACACTACGGTCTACACACTTCACAAGTCATAGTACTTCTACTTCACATCAGAAATTTCATATTATGTTTTGGTTGTAACATGTTATTGTAGCCTTCGTAGTACATCTACTTTTATTGATACAATTTCTCATTATATTTCTTATTTCACTATATCAAAGCAACAACTGATTTGCTTGTCTCAATTGTTAGAGAAGCGAGAAATCATATATTTATTTTATGAGCATTTTGTTATTGGTAAACATAAAACCGAACCGTTAATGACATAAAAATGATAAACCGAAAGCCGATAAAGAATATCTTATTGGTTTGTTATTAGTTTAACATATTTAAAAATTGAAAACTGATAAACCTAACTGATAATACATAAAACCGCATCAAACTGACCTATGCACACCCCTATATCTGTGTGGTTGAAAATCATTTCATTAACGATAAAAGGGGTATTTTAAAGTTAAATTATTTCTAATTATAGCAGGCAAAAGTACTCATTACCCCCCTGAACTTGAAGCTTTTTATACGGTGTACACCTAAACTAAATTCTGTTTTAATTACCCCCGAACTTGTTTATTCCTCCGTCGCGTACACCCTTTTTGTCCACCTGGCGTAGAAATTGACAACACACTCTACTAGGCGCATGAGGAAGTGTTTTTTTGCCACATCACAAAGCTACAACGGTAAAAAAATGTAAAATCTCCATTTTCTTTAATATTTGGCATATTTTAAACGAAAAATAGGGCAAAATGTAAATAAAAAGTAAAGGAAACAAAGATTAACACTTACTTGGTAAGAATTTCAGACAAATTTGAAATTTAAGGAGTTCCGCGAAATCAGCTCTTATTCAAAAATAACTTTTAAACGATGAATTTTAATATTTGGCATATTTTAAACGAAAAATAGGGCAAAATGTAAATGAAAAGTAAAGGAAACAAAGATTAACACTTACTTGGTAAGAATTTCAGACAAATTTGAAATTTAATCGACCAACTTCACATCTAGAAAAACCCAAATCCAGAAGGAGTCCCGCGAAATCAGCCCTTATTCAAAAATAACTTTTAAACAATGAATTTTAAATTTAAGAAATTTAATTTTTGCAATATTAATTTTATCTAGGTGGCTATTATTTATCCAGGTGGAAATCCACATCACCACATTTGACAGCTGTCGCGCGCGTGTAGTCACAATAGGAGCAGGTGAACGAAAAAGGTGTACGTGATGGAGGAATAAACAAGTTCGGGCGGGGGGGCGGGTAATTAAAACGGAATTTAGTTTAGGTGTACACCGTATAAAAAGCTTCAAGTTCAGGGGGGTAATAAGTACTTTTACCATTATAGTAAGGTGTAACGCCCAAGAACTTGGAAAGGAAAAAATTGCAGAAAATGTTGTTGAGGACTAATTCTACGGAACCTATCTACGGACTGTAGGAAGTCCTATGGGCCGTAGGAAGACAGTGGTAAAAACCAAGATGTGATTTGAAAAATTCAAGTCCAGTAATATGTTCTTCGAATTGTCAGGACGAGTCGTAGGAACTTCTACGGGGCGTAGGAGGTGCTCGTAGAATAGTTCCAAACTAAGAGACATTTTGAGCTTAAAGGGTTCTACGAGAGGATCCTACGGAGCGTAAGAAGTTCTACGATCTGTAGGAAGTAGATCAAGTTTCCCCCAGTACTTGGTCTACGGTGGGTTAGGACGGCCCGTAGACTGTAAACCTCAACTAATCCTTATACACTTAGTTAAGGGTATAGACAATGTTAAGTGATCTTTTATATTCATTAACACTTCCAAGTCTTAAAACAAGGATCCAAGAAGAGAAAGTTAGGGTTCTCAATCCAATCTCCGAGTTTCACCAAGAACATCGTTTTTCTAAGTATGTAAGACTATCATAGTGATAGATTGAGTTCGTCCTCACGCCCTACATCTACTTTCTATCAGGAAAGAATAATCTAGGGTTACATCCTTGATTTTGATAATTCTTAAGATGAGTTGTGTTGCTGAATTCAGATTTCTATTCCTGATTTTTGAGTTGCTATATCTTGTATTGAGATTTTTGAGTTGATTGTTCATATCTATTTTTCAGCATAAACTCTATTATTAAGTTTTTGTTGAGAATCTTTTAACCAAACTCTTTTGTCTTAAATTGATTTTGAGAAAGTAAAGACGAGTTTTGAGTAGAATTTAAAGAATGTTTTTTGAGTAAAGTATGAGGGGACTAATTGATTCCCAAATGTACCCTATTTACATTGATAAAGAGAACTTTGATGTTCATAAAGAGTTAAAAGAGTGTTCAGAGATATTCCAAAACAATTACCTCTTTTATGAGGATATTTTGAGCAATTATCTCAAATTGAGAAAGAGTATGTTTTATACATCTGAGCATGAGTATATATTTATTGAGAGTAGTATTGAGCACTGATATAAGGATGAGTTCAGTCAACTCACATTCTTCCTAAACCATGTAGCCAACATGGGTAAAAGATTGTACTCTTTAGACTACTCCTTATTGCTTTCGAGCAAAGCTTTAGTGGATCCAGTTAGTTGAGATGTTATATATCCCGGCAAGGTATAAGACAATTCTGACAGCGTGAGCGAGATGTAATATCATCATGTTGCTTATAGTGATGATTGTCGGTTAAAGAATCTTCCAAATAAAGTTAAAAGTGTATTTTATCATATCACTTAATATGTTGAGGTCAGAGATAAGTAAGCATTTTGTTAAGTCTAAATGATTTCACTCATTTATCTCTTTACATTTAGTTGAGTATATATATTTATATGTTTTGTAGTCGTTTCATTCAATCATTTCGCTTCGGTATATTACATACTCGTACATTCAATGTATAGATGTCATTCGACCTGCATCTTTTTATGATGCAGATACAGATGTTCAGGATCATCAATAGGCGCTTCGTTGAGATCACCTTGCACTCTCTGTTAGCTTTTGGTGAGCCTCCTTGCATTCAAGAGGACCCTACTTTAGCTTTTTGTTAGTTGCTTTGAAGTGTCGTGGGTCCTGACATTCGTCTTAAACAACAGAGGCTTCATAGATAGTTAGTTTGAAGATGTTTTCAGTATTTGACATAAGATTATATTCTTAAATGCCGACCACGTCTAGAGTGTAGGCTCGAAATTTGATATAAGATGATATTCTTTTTGAAGCAGATTAAAAAGAAATAAATGTCACGTTAAATGATACGGAAGGAGTACATAGTAAGTTAGAAAATGTGATAACTCAATTAATTATCAGAACAAGAGTGCAACACAATTTAACAGAAAAAAGGTAATTCCAAAAGTACCCTTGTGATATCAAGCATGTTGAATTCCTCTATTGACCTCCCACACCTCTTTTGTGGCATAATTCCTTCGTCTCACATTCTGACTTGACACAGTATTTTAAAATTTTGTGGTTTAAAATAATTTTTAGATATTTGTGTGACTGGTGAAATCATATTTTGATAATATGAACGTTCTAAAGTTACATTTATTTTCAATTATAATAAGGTAATAACACTGTTTTTAGGACAAATTTTTAAAAAAAAAATCACAAAAAATACGATAGAGGTCTATATATATATATATATACTAGGTGAATAAGATTAATTAAATTTGTTGACACATATTTGATCAATAAGATTACATATTTGTTGCTCCAATCAATCAAAGATTGAAACAACATTTTACCTAAACGTGTTACAAATAAACACAAAGTGACAAATGCAGTGTGAGGCTATAAATGTCCTTATCAATATTGGGACCCCAAAGAGGACAAACTCGAAACAATCACAACTTCAGAAGAAAAAAAAGGAAGCTACAGTAACCTGTTTTATGCGAACACTAAAAAACAAACTGTATTGTATTATGTATATGTATATATCGATATTTCTTGATTATTTATAATATATTATCAGTACGAGACGAATAACTTTATTTCAATATTGTTTTTTCTATAATTTGTCTTTCTAATGTTGATTTCAAAAATTAGCACCTTTCGATATGTTATAGATCTGACTACGTGGTTTTTACCTAACACAGAGCTTGATATATTTTGAATTATAGAAAAAATGTCTATATCTATATAAATGCTTCCATATATTCTTCAATCTTAAGGTAGTAAATCTAAAATTTACTTGTCAAATGATTGTTACGGTTTATTTTGAAAATCAAGTCCCAAAAATATTTTCATAACTTTGGTCAAATTTGTTTTTTTTAAAAAAATAGAGTTGTCACCTAGTTTTTAGAAAATTAAGAAAATCATTTCTAAAAGGTGAGTTTTAAAAACCTTATATTTCAAAAATTAAAGTTAGGATAAAGGTTCAAGTTATTTTTTTTTAAAAAAAGGTGTTATATCAAAATATTTTTTAACTAATGTATAAAAATTCTTTACATAAAAAGCTATTAAATGAGTACTAGAACTTATTCAAAATAATGAATTTGTTAAATATCAAAGTAAGTAATTTTCAAGCTAATTACTAACTTATGAAAAGTTTTTTTTAATTTGACTAAATACTTGCAAGACAAATATTCACGCATAACATAATTAAATAGAACAGAAATTTTTCGTGGGGATTCAACTAGCTTAATTAAGACAATTGTTACTACTTACTAGTAGTATTCAATCAATTAAATAATGGAAACCATAATTGTAACGTCTCATATTTCAAAATTCTCCGTGGGAATTCAACTAGCTTAATTAAGACAATTATTAGTAGTACTCAATCAATCAAATAATGGAAAACATAATTGTAACGTCTCATATTTCAAAATTCTCTGTGGGAATTCCATTAGCTTAATTAAGACAATTGTTAGTAGTATTCAATCAATCAAATAATGGAAAATATAATTGTAACGTACCATGTGTTCAAGATCATCGATATTGACTTCATTTATATTTTTTTCTCCAATATAAGAATTGCGAAGTTGATAGCCACATGCATTTTCACTATTTGACAAAAAATCAGTCCGTTTTTTAAAAAAATTGTCTATATATTATATATATGCTTTGCTTAATTCCTAAGGAAGTAAAATTAAAATTTACTTCTGAAATGATAGTTATGATTAATTTTGAAATTTAAGTACCAAAAATATTTTCATAACTTTGGCAATTTTTTTTGTTTTTTTGGAAACTAAGAAAATCATTTTTAAAAAGTATTTGAAAAAATCATGTATAACATAAATAGAAGATAAATTATTTCAAAAGAAATTTTTTGCGGAGATTGAACTAGCTTATTAAGACAATTGATAGTAATATTCAACGAAATCAATATTGAGTCAATAATCACCGAGAAGAATACCACCAAGCGAGCTCGAGACCATCCCATGTATTTGAATCAATCAAGTAATGAAAAACATAATTGTAACGAAGTCTTACGAGCAATGTCGATATAGACTTCTTTTATAATATTTTTTTTCTCCAATATAAGAATTGAGAGGTTGATAGGTACATGCATTTTCACTATTAGACATAAAATGAGTCCGTCTTTTTTTGTTTGTTACGTAACGTGTGTCTGCCAAACAAATAAAACACTGCTGGTTCAATGTGTTGTGTTTTTGCTTTTAATCTATCTATAGAGTAAAGTATTAAAAAATACTTTTAATTTTGACGTAAATTATTAGTTTCGTTTTAAATTATTGACAGGCTTAAAACAGATATCTACTTGATTAATTAAACTTGAATATACCCCTAATCTTGTAACATAAATGAAATATACCTCTAAATTCTCGTCAAAATTAGGAGTGTTTTTAATATTTCTCTCGACTTTTTATTAAGAGCTAGCCCTACGTTTTTACAAGAGTTTGAAATCACTTATTATGTCATGTGACAAATCAAAGATGTATTTAAGTATAATTAATCAAGCAAAAAATATTTTTAAAACTACCAATAATTCATAAATAAAATTAATAATTCACGTCAAATTCAATATCAGTTACTCTTTTATTTTGTGCAAAAAAATAAGGTACTTTTAATTCCTTCAAAAGCTTAGTGCTTTCTGCTTTATAAGCTGAACAAAGAACAGTGAACAGAGAACTCAACTCTCTTTATGTTTCTACCAAAAAAAAAAAAAACTCTCTTTATGTTTCTGACAACTTTACAAATAACAAAATCTTTAAATATATAATGGGAATGACAACTTTTATCCTTATTTCACTTCATTCTCATCTCTACTTTTTTTTTCTTAACAGAAAATACGTATAATTATGTGATATTTTGTTCCAACTATAGTAGTACTCCCTCGATCTCGTTTGATGTGTCACTATTTGATTTGATACGATATTTAAAAAAAAAAAATCATGATCTAAACAATGGTGGTAAATAGTTTCATTACGTGTAAAAAAAATTAAAGTTAATTTTGTTCTAATTATAATAAAAGTAACATTTTTTCGGAGGCAGACTTATATCTAAGAATTGTTTTAGATTTGGCAGGTCCCTTCTTGCCATATAACCAACCACCAACTTAATTATATCTTTAACATTAGATGTTATACACCCGTGTTAGCATGAGCCGAATAAATTGAGATTGGGTGTATTAATGGATTATTTGGTATGAGAATGTATAAAATTATTTTATCCTGAGTTTAATTAGTCATATTAGTTAATTTCAAAATTAATAATCTTATTTATACAGTAATAAAATAATTAATTTCATGAGATATTTAAATTAACAGAACAATTTTATTTATCTTACTCTTTTACCAACCGACCCCTAATAGTACGTACAATTCATTTTTACTTGTGTACATAGAGCAAATGCCATCTAATAAATTCAAATTGGAGTAACTTAAAATTGAAAATTATTAATATAAGTGCACACATAAAATTCTACTTGCTTTGAAGCATTTAAGTAATTTGAATGTGAATTGATCCCCTATTGATCATATATTTAAAAAAATTTAAACGATGAATAAAAAAACAACTTTGTACATATATTTTTTTGTTTCAATTTGTTTATTCCCTTTTGAATAACTATTAATTGATTCCAATTTTCACATCACATATTTAAGTCCCTTAATCGAAGGTCTCTAGTTTGAGTCATTAATATGAAGAGAATCACGCTTCAAGCGCCACCCTCAAATGGTCTTGTAGAACACGATTTAAATTTAATCAAAACTCTAATACAGATTTCAAACAATTCGTGTAAACCAAAAAATAAAAAATAGTAAAACATATTTTAATATAATTATAGAATTTCGAAAAAGATTAAAAGGTTCCCAGAGTCCTGTAACGTAGATCCACACATGTTAAAGGTCTGTTGTTAGTAAAGGTTAAATTAAAATATAACTAAACATATTTTGGATTTTCTTTTACAAGATGAAGTTATATTATTGTTGAGTGAATTTTAGGAATAGCAAACATAAAAATTATATTAACATTTTATAGTTATATTTTTGTTATTTGCGTTTTATAGCCAAATTATGTTTGCTATGGAGCATCTGATTTGTATAAATCGTGGTGATTTGTATAAAAATTGCGGTGATTTGTATGAAAATTGTGTTTGTATATGTATATGTTCTCTGTGTTAATCTAGAGTAATGAGCGAGATTGGGAGCGAGACGAGCGAGAGAGGGCAGAGAATGGGGAGATGTGAATTGTATATGTATATCGATTAGATAATTATATATATGTAACTACTATGTATATGTATAAATGATTGTGTTTGTATATTTGCATAAAATTTGAATTCGCATACAATTAAATCGAGTTAAAATATTTGTATTTGTATATCAAATCTCTCTCTCACTTTATACAAACACAAATTATACCTTGTATTTTGTATAATTTGTGGTTGTATAAAGCAAGGGAGAGAGAAAGGCAAAAGAGAATTAGGCAGGAGAGATTTGTATTTTTGTATAATTATAAGTGTATAGGATAGAGAGATATATATTTGTATAATTATAAATGTATAGGACAGAGATATATGTATTTGTATTTGTATATACAGTCTCTCTCGCTTTATACAAACATAAACACAAATTATACATTTGTGTTTATATAAAGTGAAAGAGGCGAGCGAGGGAAGGCTAAAAAAGAGAAGAGTGACGAGCGAGATTCCAAAGAGAGGGAAGAGAGGCAAATGACAAGAAGTTTATTGCGAATTGAAATTAAATTAAATTGTATCTATAATGTTTATTTTGAATTAATAGTTTGCTACTATATTGCATAATTTTCCATTATTTTTCATGTTGTCAGGTACAGACTAGGCATTGGACTATTTTATTTTTTCTATAAATAAATAAATGATTTGTGCATTCAATTCTTTATTCACCCCTTTAAAGTTTGAATACGCTTAACGAAATTAGTGGCTCCGCTACTGCTATTTTATATGTAATACATTAGCTCTAAATAAAATGTAATTAGCATGTTGTATATTCTAAATATCAGTAGCTCTTCTGAATCTGCAAATTTTATCATTGAATTAATCATCTGGAATATAAAATAATATTTAAAATTTAAAATACAGTCACCATCTTTTGACTTCACTTTATTGAATGTCCCACCTTTTGGGATGGAAATAATTAGTGGAAAAAAGTTCTTTTATTTTAATAGAAAAGGAAAGGTAATAGTGTCATTCTATTTTATAAGAACATTTTAGTTTTTGATTTTTTTACTTGGGGTATTCTACTTTATTTAGTATGATATGATATGAGTAAGAACTAAAATTTAATTTTTTTCGTTTCAAATTATTTGTCCTATTTTAATTTGGTACAAATCTAAAAAAGTAATATATTTTTTTGAATTTTATGATAGTCAATTAAAAATATGTCAAATATATTAAAATATTTTTTAATTAACCTTAAACATATTAATATAAAAAATTAAAATTTTAAAATTGCTTAAAAAAATGACTTATTCTACCAACCTGCAATAATGCATCCCCTGCAATAATTAGAGGCCTACATGAACGTACAATAATGCAATTATTAATGAAGCATTGAAAATAAATCAATTTATCTATAATACTATTTCTATCACTTGCGTCTCTTTTCTCCCTTCCAATATAAAAAATTTAAAAGTGTAATCATTACGTTTTTTGTTGCATATTGAAAATAAAATCTAAAATCTAGTTCATTATCTTTTTAGTTACTTGAGCTTAAAATAGGTATTCTAAAAAATATTTGAGTTGTATTCCTTAGCTTGTTTGAGATTAATGTATTGGTTTTGCATGTTCATATTGTGGTTGTTGTTAATTATCATCGATTATGTTATAAGATTACTTTTAACAGAACATATTCATTTTATCTTCTGATAGACAGGAAGAGACAGAGAACAATCGTATTTATGGTGCATGATGCGTTGATATTGCAAAGGCAAAGAATGAGTTCACAACGTTTCAATAAGCTACTTGAGTGACTAATGACTAAAGCTAAAAGGAGATGACTCTAAATTCTTGAGTTCCTTGAGGAATGTACGGACAATCTTCTCAACTTAAACTTTCATTTCTTGTCATATGATTAAGAAGCTGAGCCAACATTGTTACGTTGAATCATTTCTTGTTAAATAAATTTGATAAAAAATTAATGAATTTGGTAAATATAAATGGTAAAGTAAAAATTGATTTGAGTAATAATAAATTCTACGTTAGTGGGAATAACCATTATATGAGATAAAAATGTTTTGAAAAGTAATGATATGAATTATAAAATTTATTTATATATGAAATAAATGATTAGTAGATATAAATATGGGGTTGTTTTTACAAAATATAAACTTGTAGATCAATTTTTGTATTTGAAAAATTCCAAATCATGATTTTTGGAGAATTTGAAATTTCATATCATGAGATGAAATTAATGTGAAACCGCATGTCCAAACGCTGATTTCATTTCATAATTTTATATCACGATCACCTCATAATTTTATATCGCGATATAAAATCAAATATTCAAACGCCTACATATCGTTTCAAATTTACAAAATAATTTGGATTAATTACATTGTTATACACCCTATTTCAAATAAATTTAACTGATTTTTCTAGTAACCCAATTTTAGGCTATTTTGGCACCCCCCATGGGGACTTGCCAACAAATAATTGTCCTAAAAGTTATTTTAATTCTTGGTTGATTTTATGTTTCCAAGAAAAACAATGGCTGACATACAACATTTGGCACGTGCGTCAAAGACGCCCCTCAGCGCACATTCATTACTTATTTTATTAGCGTTTTTTAATCTCTATATTAAGTCAAGATAAATACTCTATTATTGAATAAGTAGATTCACATTGTGATCTACATTTTATTTTCCATCGAAAGGTTATGATACTGATAAAAAGAATATTAATTAATCTTTAGAGGTTATAAATTTTGATGTGCACTTTAATTTAGGGCGTATTTTATGTCGATTGAAAAGGTAGTGTTGCTAGTTGTTGTTTAATTAGACAACAAAGAATCTTACCCCACATGGACACATCAATATATAGTAGTGTAAATACGTTGGAATCTTTTTCTAATAAATTGCCTTATATATGTAAAATAAAATAAAATAAAGGCATCGATTAAGAAATGTTTTATAAGGTCAAATATAGAGAAATCTAATTGAATTTATGCATCCATTTAGCATAGTCAATTTAGGAGTTCGGAGCTAAAATGATCACTTTTTTTTATTAAAATGGAAAAAAGGTCACTTGTTTTAGTAATTAACCGAAACGGACAATTCACTCAACCTTGAGCGGTCATCTGCCATTGTTAAATCAAAAGACATTTCGCTCAAGATTGAGCGATTTGTAATTTGTCAAATTGGCTAAACTTTAAATAGTTGGTTAAAGTCTTAATATAGATCCTAAAAGCAACTACTAGTTGTTATTTCTGAAATTACTTCTCATATGTATTGGTGGGACTATTTGCCTTATACGTCTTGGTGGATGTCATTATACTTTTTTTTTTTGATTCCTATCCGATATTCGGAGCTCACATTGGAGCTCCGACTAAATTTGAATCGTGCTCTACAGGGTCCATTCGGGGATGACGCTCCCAACATGATTTTCTCCATACCCAGGGCTCGAACCCGAGACCTTTGATTAAGGGTGAAACACTCTCACCAGTGTACCACAACCCATGTTGGTGTCATTATACTTGTATAGTTGTATCAATGAAAGATAACATAACATCATGAAATATCGCAATACATGTAAGTTGATTTAGACACTACGATTTTGAGATGAATGTCGATTTCTTAAGAAAGTTAGATGACAAGAACAATATCTAATATATATATATCCTTGAAACATTGGCCCAACTATAGTCAGAGTACTTAAGATCTTATTGAAGATTATGGATTGAGGTAGGTATGTCAAAAGGATGGGGCAAATCTTGATCCGCTAAGATTTTTTAATCTACTTTATTCTGTTTTATTTTAATAAAATGAATATTTTATCCCGTTAAGTCATGTTCCTACCATGTTCCGCCCCACACTGCCACATTTAAGTGTCAATTTGTTTTTTCCCACTTCTTAATGTTCTATTTAATTTTTAAAAACATAAATATCAGTATCATGGAGACTAACAAAAATAATTGTCAGAAAACTAACAATTGTCAGGTATAAAAATGCCTTTTAATTATACCATATATATATATGAAAGAGGAAAATGGAAAATAAATAGCATTAATTAAAGTATTGTGTTTGTATTCGATCACAACAAGAAGATGTTGATCAAGCATGAATTTTACTTGGATTGTACGAAATGATATTCAGTTGAAATAATGAGCCAAAAGTTCAACACAATCCACTGTATTAAAGTTTTAAATATCTTATCTTTTAACGCGTTCTAATCTATCCCATTCCATTTAAATATTGCCGTGTCCTATCTAGTCCCGCCCTTGTCGCATCTTATTGCCATCCCTAAATTGTGACCCCATTGGTAGCATTCTTTTTGGGGAAAAAAACAAGATATATAAAGGTGGTGGGTACTCTCCAATTGACCTAATTCTTTGGACATCCATTCTCATATTTCAACACACACTTTGGAGTGCTATATGTACACAACATGATAAACGTGTACTTTGTAGTTTGTACCATTGTAATTTAATAAGTACCATTTTTCATCCACCATATTAATTCATGAATTTCTTTGTTAAGAAGCTTATACTTCGTAATTTTTCCGTCTTTTTTAGTTGTTCAGATATATGTTACATTCTATTTAAGAAAGTATTTAATAAATATTTATTTTATTTTAATTAATTAAATAAAAAAGGTCAAAATTGCTTTTAAACTATGCAAAATCGACTAGTTAAAAATTATATTACATTTTGGGATAAAAAATGCCTCCATCGTTATCTCAAGAGGCCACAAATATCCTCAAAAGTTAATAACCTCGATGGTATCTTAAGTGATACAATACAAGAAACTGGACCTTTAGCAACGACAACCATCCGTCATAATATTTTTCTTTTAAGACTTTTTTATGATACTTTTACTTGAAATTGTCTATTAAACTCATTTATCAACCAGAAAAAAAAAGGTGGTGTTGATGAATGAATGAAAAGAAGAAAGTCTTCACAAAAAGAATCACAAATATTTTTGTATTATTGACGAAATTTAACAAACCCTTTTGAGTTATCGATAAAACCATTAAAAAAATCTCAAAGTAACATTAACCAAATCGAACCGATTGGCCAATAACATAAATACAAAGCCGATTACTAATTGTTAAAAATCATATCAGTAAATCAATAACATTTTTTTTTCAGTTCAATTTATTGAATAAACTGAAATTTGCACACCCCAGCCTACCAACTAGTTGCTCTTTTGCTATCTAGCACGCCACTGTATTATTTAATTTTTTATTGACTTCAAAAAGTCCAATATTTTATTTTCCTTAAAAGTATAATTTTACAAATTGAAATATAGTAATATGAATCAATCACTATCATATCAAATGAAAATAATCTCTCTTTTTTTTTTCCAATGCAACATAAATCTATTATAAAGTCAAAATACTCCTAGAAAAAGAACAGAATGAATATTCATAATGGGATCTCAATCAAAAATCAAATTCATTACAATTCGATTGACTACTATTTTGACTGTGACCTTAATGACTCTGTTGTTCCAAATAAAATATAAATACCGACCCTTCTCCAAACCCCGCACATAATGAAAGCTTTAATACATCAGACCGCGGATTGGAGGAAATACAATATTTTTATGACAGGGAGGGTGTTGTTGGTAAGTCACTTGCATAACGCATTTGGGTTCCAACAACACCATTTATAAAGAAAAATATAAAGACTAGGGTAAGGCAAAATTTACATGTATAAATTGCCTAATGATAATAGTCTACCATTATAATCAATATGTACATTCATTAGCCAAATGCAGTTGCCAGCACTTCCCTTTCCACTCTCCCAAATCAAGCTGTTAGAAAGATTGGCATTCAAAGAAATCAAGTTGGAACAAAAATATGAACCCCTAAGATTTCAGTTTCAGAATAATGTCAGGCATAACTTTGACATATTAATTTAGTTGCAAAAAAAAAGGATTAAAATTTCTTGAAAAGGTAACAGGGAATATTTCATTTACTTCTTAGAACTATCAAATGAGTTGTACAACAGCTGCTACGCGGAGTGCTCCATTTTGGAGAAGGTCAGATACTTCATCAAACAACAGGGCCGAGCGCCAGCCCCATCCTTTGGGAGCTTTTGGCAGAAGAGTTCCAGCTTGTTTGAAGCTGCCAAACACCATCACTTCTCTCTTTGAAGGAAAAATCAACTGGTTTACCAAATTATTGACAGGAAAAAAAAGAAGCACTTTTAGCATGACATTTGCTGAAGATAACAAAACAAGGGCATTGAAACTTAGCCTTTGTAAGTTCACCTGATATCTAGCAGTAACCTTTTCACGGGAATCGACATACATATGCACCTGAATACACAATACAGAAAAGATCATCAAGGACGAGCAGAGAAAAACAATGTTCACTTAGAATTTTACAAAAACAAGAGAGAAGGGAAAGGAGCAGGAGGAGGACCTATCATATTTTACTTGTATTAATCGTTCTAATTAATTAGAAGCTTCAGAACTCAGATATACATATATGTTCATGAACGGTTTTAGTAAGGATTAAGAATAAGAAAATAAAATGCTGATCCACACGTAAAAAAACTTCTATTTATTCGCAAAATTAAAAAGGAAAAGTTCACCTTTCTAACTGGATCAGCTATTTCTGCCTTCCTACGATGAAGAAATAGCCCTGATATAACAACATATCAACAAAGTTACAGAAGAGGTAATAAATCTATTTTCATCATGCAGACAGTTTTAGAGGAATACAATATTACCAAGTGTACGGCGTCCCTGAGGGTCTTCATCACTGAAAGTCTGAACACTAACCTAGAGAATGCAAAATACTAGATTGATTAACTCCTTATTGGTTGCAATAGCAAAAATCTTCTGAAGAGCAAACTCAATCATTTGCATTTTCCCCCGAAAAAATACGTGAGTAGATGAAATGCAATCAAGAGTTGAAAGATTCACAAACCTTCCATAACGAACCAGCATAAAAAAATTCTGGAGAGTGTTTGACTTGGCCATCATTAAGCCTGAGAACATCGTGAAACTCAACCCTGTGAAGCAAGTCAGGTGTAAGTAAACACTTCTGTTAGACCATAAAGAGAATGAAAGGATTCTATTTTCATAAAGAGGGCACTGTATTCAGAACACAGAACAGAAGGAAATTTACACGAAACTTAGAGGTCTGGCTACTGTAATTGAGACTCCTGCAATTAGAGAGACTGTTTATGATGGATTTCATTATCCAAAGAAGGAAACATGGAGAAGCGCATAAGAATCTCCCTGTCGCAACTGTTCATTTGTAGGTTACAAAAAGGTAATCAAACATTTTCAGGTAATTCGAATGATTGCATCTTTTGAAGGGCAAAAGGTGCATGTTTTCTACCAAATGATTGCATCTCTTAAGGGAAAAAAGTTGCATCTTTCTGTTCAAATCCTAAAAAGTATAACATGGAAGAACCATGAGAATCTTCATAAAGATTTCAAGAAGAAATTTTATGTCCCTAATTTTATGACAAAATTGTTTTAGAATATGTTTTTCCGATAAGTCATTGACGTTGGATATCTGAGAGTTGAAAGGGTAAACACAGAAATATGGACAGAGCGACAGCTTTATTTGCAGTTTCTGAAGCTAACAGATCAAATGGGCAATATCTTAATGATATGGAAAGGTTCACCTTATTACAAAATGTGAACTGGTCACTCGTCATGTTTCATTATAATCAAAAGAACATTCTAGCATGTTGGCTGTATTTGTCTCTTCAATGTAAAGAGAATACAATTTCTTCTCAATGGTTACAAGTTGCATGCTTAGGATCTACATAAACTGATACTTCGAAAAATTAATCCAAGAAAGGAAGTATACAGAACCTAATCTATGGAACTCATTTCACATGCAATGGATTGCCATAATGCAGAAGCCAACCAAACATAGCAGAAAGAATAACTTACCCAAACCGAAAGGGAGGAAAGTGACTTAAAGGAGTTTTCATATCCAATGATATAGAAGTACTTCCATTCTCCCACTCTATTCCCATTGCATGTTCAGACGAGCCTAGCATCTGGGGGGAAATACTGCTTGAACTTGGGCCAACAGTTGATGGTCCTTCCAGTCTGCTTTGCAGCTCTGTCTCATATCCCCTGTCAACCCGTTCAACATGAATATTAGCACTATTGCTTCCTTCTTGGCTGAGCCCAACCAGAGCAGTTAGTCCATCTCCAGCAAGATCCCCGCTCTGTTCTGCTCTATTTTCTGGGTCATCATTGGCAGTAGATTGCTGACAGTTCCGGTTGCCCATACCAAGTGGTACACGAGAGAAAACAAAACGAGTTGGAGGCCAAGCAACTGCAGGCACAAATGTAGATCCACGTCCAATACCAGCTAGACCATCATTGGGGCCCCTAACATGAACCCGAACAGGCCTAAACATGCCACTTCCTTCCCTGTGAGGCGAGTCAGTGGCATACATATTTCCTATATTGTTGGATTGATTGCTCTGATCATGCTCTGACATGTAATATCCAGTAGCCGCGACTCCGCGTGAATTTCCAAATGGCTGCCGACAAGCACATGCCATACTCACAAGGCAGCAACTTTTGCAAGTGTCAGCACCAATTTCCTGTACCCGTTGGCTTATGAGAATCTGCAAAAAAACACAAGCAATTTAAGAGCAAAAATAAAATTATGAAATAAGATATCTACAATGGTTAGGAATGTAGACAGGCAGACTATTCTGTCAGCTATCAATTTTTTTTAAAAAAAGAGCAAAATGGGGAATAAATATAGTTACAGACCTGTAGCCACAACCCGTCATTCACAGCTTTGCAAGGAAACCCCATTTCTTCAAGTTGCTTTCTCACACTAAGAAGTGCATCAAATGACATGTTACAATATAAAAGTGAGCCACCCTCAAAAATGTTGGCAAAGGCATCATAATCTTCTCTACTTACTCCTGAATGAGCATTTAGGCAAGTTTTGACTTCTCTCCGGCCCACAGTTCTACCACCCCAAGATAGAGGAGTGAAATTGCATCTTTCCCATTCATTCGGAGTCATCAAATTACAGGATGAGTCCATTGATGAGAAGTTCCTCTGATCCCCACAAAGCCAACTGTTGTTATTCAATTGATAGCATGAATCTTCTTCAGATGGCCCTTCCACACCCATACCATTGCCCCCTAATCCACTAGCTCCAGTACTAATTGGCATTTCAAAATAAGAACCTGAAGATCTGACTTCATCAGCATATAAGAATGAGTTATTTGATGAAGGACGTCCACTGTTGCATGGGTATCTTGACTCCGAGTCTGACTGAAGACAAGCTGATTCTTGCATCTTTTGTTTAGAGTTAGGCACCTCAGTGAGGGAATCAACAATACAATCTGCAAGCTCAACCAAGATATTTTGACCGTTGTTACAACCATCAATTCCATCTTTTAAGCTTAGGTGTCCTAGTCCAGATTCCACCCTTCTGTCATCAGTTAAATTCGTTGGCACTACTCTGGAAACATCAGAAATTGTACTTGTTCCAACTCCAGAACCAGAACATTTTTCTTCATGATTTTCTGCCTTGCAAAGAGCATTTTTTGCAAGAAGTGTACATAAAGCTAGTTCAAACCTGCTCAGATTTGCAAGCAGAAAATCAAGATAGAGAAAGAGTTATCATGCTAAACTAAAATTTCAAATATCATTTTAGCAAGTCCTACAAAAAGCAGCCACAGTTCTCACCGTTTCTTTTCGGTAGGGACCCATAACTCGTCTGAGATCAGTAGAGCATTTAGTGTTGGAGCAGAAAGTTTTGGAAGGACCTCGTCAAAAGACAGTTGACAAGCCAACAATTTATCATCTCATTGATTTCATCATAACTCAAATAAGAAAAGAGAATCATGCATATGCAATTTTTTTTTGATAAACGTATAGAACATGCATACAAGAAATTGAACTGCAGACACGTACTATCTTAAGAACAAAACAAGGTCTCCACTCTCCACATGCTTATTTGTGACTGGAAGCTAGGTAAGTTGCTTTAACAAAGCCGCTAAAATGGAAATAAGCCCATGTCAGAAGATATGCAGGAATCTCTACATATGTGAATTATTCGCTATGTTGCTCGGAATTTTCAAAAAATGTCAAGGGGTGCATGTCGGATTCACCAAAAGTAGTGTATTCTTGGAGAATCCGACACGGGTGCAGCATCGAAAGTGAAGAGTCCGCACAACTTAGATTATTCGAAAAGAAACTGCTGTAGATATTTTGCATTGTCTAATGAATTGCAACTTAAGATAAAACTCTTATCCCCAGTTGCATCACATGTTCAAAAGAAGGTATTTTCATGATAGCAATTCAACAACAAAAAACTTGCACCACTTGGCCCTTGCATGCAAAACATCATTTTAGCAACTTGATGTGAAAGTGCAGTTTGTTAAAGATATACTTGAGGTTTCATAAAGAGTTTGGAATAACTGAAAGCGCTGACATGCACATTGAGAGAGGTATTTACTTATCGTTGCAATAAATTAGGAACAGAAGTGCCTTTCTGGAGAAAATTAGTTTCTCCTAGTATCATGCTAAATTGGCAAAGTAGCAGCCTGAAAATTGGAAGGAAGATAACTAACTGATACTCAAATACATGTGGTGTAGCAGAGTGTTTTTCTTTTGATAAGGTAATAGAAATATGGTACAACAGAGTTTCTGCTAGGCTTTGCACCATGCGCCTCCGGAAAAAAAAAGTGTTAATTTAAATAAAAGGAGAAAGTAGAGAGGCAACATCCAATATTCACTGCTTAAAACCTTAGCATGGTTTCCAAATAGTTACCTCTTTCAACTCTATAGCACCACTTTGACATAAGTATCCCCAACAAGCATTTCTAACTCGTTCACCATGTAAACCATAATCTTGGCTTTCTGCGAACACCTAAGTTCCAAAACAATGTGGTTAGCAAAATGCATGAACGCATGGATGATGAAGTAAAAAAATAGTGAGCAGCAATCTGGAACCTGGTACGTTAAGAAATTTGATGTCCACAATTCGGATATGATGAAGTCTGTGCAAATTGCACATAAATCCTGCATGAAGAATGTTAAATCTGTACTGTTATGCCAAGGAGGAAAATTAGTTATCGAGCAAAAGATTAGACACATCAATCAGCAAATTCAGGAGGATTTTTGTTGGTTGAGAAATCAAAGTAATTATTGATAAATGATAACACACCAAGATAATGTCAGCTTTATAAAAAGTGCAATGGCACTGTACATCACACCTCCAAAATTTCAACCATCAACAGATGTAGGTATTTCCACTTTGCACCAAAATATAACTAGGGAAAAAAAGGAGAACTCTTGACTCTTGAAATAGAGCTCTCTACATCCTTGAAATTCAGTCACATATTTTCAAGTGTTCTTGATATTCTGAGAGGATGTCTCTAACCTATGAATTCTTAAGACTATGTCGAATTTTGATTCGGATTGAGAAAAGACTATGTAATTTGTTCAATCAATTGTTGTAAAGCCCCGTGGATTTCTAAAATTGATAAAGACTAATTTCGAGCTTAAGGATGTGATTTAATCAAATTCGAGTCACGTGGAGTTACGAGTGCAACAAAGTCATGGGAACACTTGTAATTAACATTGATATAGCTTGGAATAAATTACAATTCGATGGTACAAGTGATTGAATTAATTGGATGAATCAGTGTTATCACATTGTCTAGGAATAATTAATTACCTATGATTGAGAAATATCTATGGGAGTAATCATTTTCCACAGATTAGCCATTGATATGTTATGGGAACAAAAAATATTAGTTATCAGATGCAGTTGAATAAATGACTTAAGAAATGGAATAAAGGGATGCTACGTGTCAAGTGAACAAGGGTGGTAGGGGGTAAAAGGAATTGGAGGCAAGGATTTTAGCTGGTCAATGGTATAAAGGTGCATAACGGATAGATGCCAAGGATCTAAAATCCGTAAGTTGGCAGCAATTAACGAAACAGAACAGTAACTCTTTACTATTACACCAAGTGAGGTGTCAATTTTTTTTAGAACCTGGGACAGGTCGTGCGTCACACCTCGCGCCTATCCCCACAATGCAACTGCTGAAGTCTTTTAAATGCCTTAAGGGTGAGATGTTTTATTTGTTTGGTTCAAGTTCTTGGGGGTTAGAGAGAAGGAAGAGCTCCTACTCCGTAAATGCTGCCTTGAGGTGAGTATTAAATACATTGCTTGGTGGATTTGGTTCATTAAATGCATTTCTTAACTCTCCAACATTATGAAAATCATAGATTTTCGATCACAAGAGTATCTCAAGAACTCAAGTCTTGAAAATTCTAGGGTTTCACAAAGAGATAATCCCCTCACTCCAACCTTGCCACTAGGTACATAACCTAGTTGACTCTACCTCTTGTGTCAGTGATGGTATAGTACTCCCAGTGAATGATGAAATCTCACATGATTTTGATCAAGCTTTAATTCTAAAAAATGAGGACTTATGTTGGAGGCCTCATGTTCGAAACCCCTTGCCAGCGAAAGCAAGGGGTTTGCCTTCTGGGTCGAGCTCGTTGCACCGGGCTTGCCTAGTGAGGGTTACCTCTCCTATGTGGTTTGCGAGCTATTGCATAGGAGCGGGGGTTTTACCCTGTGCGCACCCAAGGGGTAGCGGCTGTGGGTTTCCCTTGTCATCAAAATAAAAAAAAACGAGGACTTAGGAATGTGTTTACTTTGATATTTCATTACTATCTAAATTGAGAACTAATATAAATGCTACGTTCTTATATCAATGTCTATGCATAGCACTTGATTTCTTTAAATCTTGTCTCACTTCTTGGGGAATCGGCTGTATGATACGTACTAGGCATGTCGAAGTCAGGCTTTTTAGCCATTCAACTTTTGATTTCAGGATTATGGTTGACCATCCTGAGCCATGTTGTTAGGACAGCTCCACCTCTTCTTGTTGGATACTTTTGGTGAGACTCCACTTACTTCTCGTGGAGCTTAGATTATTATATGTCTTTTTGAGTCATCGGGGCTTGTCGCTGTTGACTAACCTAATCCTTTTCATAGAGGTTCCCTTGACAGTAGAAGTTCTTTCGAGTTGTAATTATGGTTATTCTTGACATGTGTGCACGAGACTTTATTATTTTTATGAATATTTCACTTTTTGAAAAAAATGTGATTGATTTAATGGTTATATTCATGCATGATTTTCAATACTTCAAAAGTTGAGATTTCTAAAAGCTTTTGCATACATGATTTAGGTGCATAAGTAGGAATTATTACTTGAGTTGGTACACTTCGGTCAGGTAGAGTTTAGGGAGTCAGTCACGTAAATTTGGGGTAGTGTTATCAAAAGCAAAAGGCCCTAAAAATTTTTAAGGTCTATTGGGTTTTAAACGCATATAAAGCATGGACTTCAATGAAAAAGGCACAAAGGGAGAAAAAAATATAAATATAAATGTTTAGTTCAAAACTATAATTATAAGCATAATGAAAAATATAAGAGCAAGGAAATTGAAAAACATATACGATAAAGTGAAACATCGATTGTTTAGTGTCGCCTCTTTAGAAGAGGCTCATGGGCAAGGAAAGTATGCCTTAAAACCTTGATGACGACATTGAAGTGCACATTAAGCGAGGTGAAGTGCTCAACATGTTTTGAGCCTCGCTTTAGGGCTTAAGAGCGCCTTTGACAACACTGATAAGGGGCGTGACAATTGTGATCAAGGAATAACAATTTAAACACCAACTTCGGCCATACCTCTAACCTATGATTCTTAAGTCTATATGTCAAATTTTGATTTGGATTAAGAAATGACTACGAAATTTGTTATCAATTGTGATTAAGGAATGGCAATTTAAGCACCAAAATGATAGCAGACTCCAGTTACTTCCCTTTTCAGAAGGAAAACTGGCTAAGTTTACAAATCCTTTTTCCTCATGAGGAACTTTAAAATAAAACATCCGGAAGAACTGAAAACTTAAAGCAAACCAGAATAATGAAGAAATATAGCAACTGGTATCTAAGAGATAGTAGAATAAGAATATATCTTTTTTTAATAAAACACTTTTTTTTTATTTCAACATAACCTTAGAAGAATTGCTGTAAATGATCATGCAGGAAGTGCAGATATTTGAAGTACAGAAAAGCAATGCCACCATAACAATATGCAGAAATTTTTACAGTATGTCTTGGCAAAAGTAATCATGTCTCCATCCCTTTTTCAAGACCAAACTAATGGCGTCTATCAGAACACAAGACTGATTAGTAAACCATTATATGTTTCACATTCCATACCTGAAGATCAAGAAAGGATGCAGCAGCAAGAACGCGAAATGCATTATTATCATTAAGCTTAGGATGGTGTCCATACAGATATGCTAAAGCTATTTCAATAGCCTCCCCATTGACATTGCTATCATCCACTGTCAAGGTCAAAACTGGAGCTTTGGCTTCTTTCCATGGTCCCTGAAGCATATTCCTGTTCATTAAACAAGTACATAAACTAGAGTTCAAGAAGATTCACTTTTACTTGTATGCAAAGACCAATAATATTTGTGTATAAATGCAGCTAAATATGAAGGCAGAGAACGTAAATAAACTTGACTTCGGTGAATGGCCATCCAACCTCTTTCTCCCTTGGCATCTGGCCCTCCAACCTTGTGTTCGGAGGTAGATGGCCCTTTCCACTAGGCACTTGTAATGCAGCTCATTAGAAGAACATACAACAAATAGCCTTGGCACTTCTACATGCATGTAAATACTGATAGAGTTCTGTGATTAGGGATACAACGGTGAAGTTGTCAGGATGGTAAGTTTTATAATGAAAGTAAAGCATGTAGCCTGTTATCAAACATGCAATAAATGAGACCAGATAGCATACAGTCTTGAATTACAAATTTTCACCAAGTGGATGTTGCTAATTAAAAGATTACAGGAAACATACACTGAGGACTTTGAGTATAATTGAACTGGAACAAGTGCAAGGGTTGCAAGAGCAGTTATGGATACATGAAGCTAGTATCCGAGAGGGTGTTATCTCAGTGGCAAAGCGACAATTCTGAAGTCATTACTTCTTCCTTCCCAAAAAGAATGACAGTATTTGGAGGTTGAGGGTTAACATATTTAATTTCAGTTTGATTCAGATATAAATTTTATAAATCTTCTTGAAATAAAATGTACAGATTTAGAGACTACATTAAATGTACTGTAGATTACAATTTCTATAAAAATATTCTTAAAACTAGAAAATCTATTGCGATTATTCAAATAGGATTATAGAAATAGTGTAATTTTTCTTCGCTATGCATGGAGTAATAGATAATGAGGAAAAATGACCACGAAAGTAGCCATAAAACATCAAACGTTTTCAGCAGAATATACAGTAATGAAGCAAACAACAGAAAGCTCTGTACATTTCCAACGGAATTATCAACGCAAGCCAACTAAATCATATCAAAGAACGAAAAGAGAGCCACAATGAATGGAGTTGATGGGTGCTGCATGCAGCATAAAAGAAAAGAGATTGACATCCGACAGCTCCTTGTCCTTTCCATCCGGAGGTGGCATTGATCCAGCTGTCATGAAGTAAGAGTTGGGGAATTTTGTAGTACTCATAGTCAAATGAGAACCTAACCAAATTATATCAAGAGAAAAAAGGCACACCCCACCAAGAATGAAACTTTTGTACTCTGTAACAAATAATTATTGAAGGGAACGAAACCAAATCATATCAGAGAAAAAACTCCACCAAAAACATCAAACCTTGTGCAAATTAGCCTAAATTAGTGAAGCAAAATTACAGAAAGTTTTGTACTTCTCTAACTGTTAGATACAAATGCAAGTAAAATTATACCAATAATGGAATTAAACTGTACAATTGGAGACCCAAAACGAACCTGAAATAAGAACTACGGGAAAGGATTAAGCGATGAAGGTGATAGGTAGAACCCATGGCTTGAACAATGACATCGGAAAATGAGCCGTTGTTAAAACCTTCCAATTGAATATGATCACAAAGGGATGAAAGGTTACAATCCAATGCTCGAAGTTCATTGCTAGTCCGGTCGTTATCGGAGTGTTGTGACTGCAATTGAGTTGAGGGTTGTCTTGTTGTTTCCATCGGTAAAGATCCTCCTCCGCCGCCGGTGCCGGTACCGGTGCCGCCGCCGCCGTAGGTTCTCTGATGCTGCTGCCGGTTAGGGTACTGTGGTTCCATTTTATGTAGCCAAAAAGGGCAGCGGATCCTACCGGAAAATTTTGGAATTTAGAAACAGAAAACGTTGGGCTGTAAGTTTAGGAAACAAAAAGGGAAAAACAAAATTTCCTATTTGCCTTTTTTCCGGTTCGGTTTGGTTGGGTTTTGTGCATTATTGGTTCAGTCTATTGATTTTCTGTTTTTAAATACATTAAATCAATAACCAAATGAATAAGATATTTTTTATCAGTTAATTGGTTTTGATCCTTTACGGTTTGGTTTTCGATTTAACTAATTAAAGAAAATATTTATCAAAATAAATGTATGACTTCTCTAATAAATTTTTCGTGACAAGACAATAATGTAACTTAAAAAATGATCATAAATAGAAACAATAATAAAAAATATGAAAAGAACTATACAAGTGTAACACAGAGAAATTAAGAGAAATAGAGTTCTTACTTTAGATTTTGAGTTTTGACGGTTTGTATAATGTGGAGTTGTGAACTCAAAGTCACAGTTTAGTATGAATTGAAGGCTAAATGACAAAGACATAACTAGTAAGATATTGAGATTAATATTTATGTGTAGCTAAAAGTAGTAAATTACTATAGTCTTAATGTGTTATCGGTTTATTCAATAACTCAATATTAAAAATCAACACCAAACCAATAACCCAATAATTTTTTTTATAAAACCATTTAAAACCCGTTAAACCAATAACCCAATAGCAATAAACCAATAACACTTTTTTTTGGTTCGATTTATTGGTCGATTTGGTTTTTGCACACCCCTACAAACAAGTCTCTTTTTTGGTTCAAATTTTTTTATTTCCCTCTTTTTTTTGGGTTCGACTTTTTCAATTTTTTCTATAATTACACCTTAATTGATAAAAAGATTAAATTGAAGAGGTTGATCCTTTGATCGTGTGATTTAATGCCGCACTTGAAATTCTCAATTGAAGGTTGTTTATCATGTGATTATATTGCTTAATGACATCTAAAAAACACTTGAATAAATAAAATCAGAAATAATAAGATGCACAATAACAAAAAGACACAAAATATGTCATTTTTTTTAAGAGTTAATCATAGTACAAGCCCAAATATGAAATAATATACGTAATATTGAAAGTTATGAATTAATTTTAAAAATATTTACAAAGCATATTAAAAACAAATATTTTCTTATGTATAAAAAAATTAAAATTACATATGTATTATGCCGATTTGATTTGAATTCGATTTGACTTTTTTCCTGTTAATACTAAACCAAACCAACAATGGTTGGTTTATCTTTTTCACATCAAATCAACAAAGCCAAACCACAAGTCGATTTTTTTTATCCGTTTGACTTGATTCTTCGATTTGGCTTCACTTGACGGTTGACTTAATTCACGAGAAGTAGATTATATTTATACAGAAATTGGTGATATATTTCAAATAATTCTAATTTATATAGAAATTTGTGCTATATCTATGTCCACTTCATAATATATAGGGAATTATAAAAAAGAGTAAACACTATACAATACAAATTTCACTTATTTAGGAGTTAATTACCTTTCTTCCTGTGAGCTTACAATATTACCAATTCTACAATAATTCGCACCTTGAATATATGTATTTGACAAGTCTAGATACATGTTAATAAGATAGATAAATAAGGGAAAATAACATTTTTGGTCCCCGAATTATACTTTATTTTGCTTTTGATCCTTATATTATTTGATTGTAGAACATTTAACCTTTAACGAGATAGATAGAAATAGAATATATAGATCACAGTTTGAAATTGAGATTATCCTAGTTAATTTTGTAAACACACATTAGATAATTTTGATTTTTACTCATATATTAACTTCCATTCCTTGTTTAATATCCATCTAGATCTATTTTCTTTCTTTATGCTTGTATTCAAATTGCTTGTAGCTTATATGCTTGTAAATCATAGCTTAAGTTTCTCAACTTCTTTATCATGATTAACCAATTGTGCATCAAAGAATTAGTAGATATATTTAACCCCAAATGAGAATAGAGTAGAATTGTGAAGTTAATCATAGTAAGGTAATGGAAGCCAAATACTAAGAAGAGGCTCATTTGAGCATATTTAAAACGATTCACTTGTGAAAAATTAGAAATACTTGTTGGAGAATAAATTTATCAACTTATATTTTGGAATGATAATATGACATCACATAACCTGCTAAAAAAGTAATTGTACTTGGCCTAAGCTAACAAATAAGCACTTTAGAGCGTGCACATCTAGACACTTTAACTTGCCTACATTGTGTTAGTTGAACACTCCAATGTACAAAATGATCATCTAGACACCTCCAAAATTAATGTGTCACGTCAATGTAGGGGGTGATCATAAGACATTGTAGAGACGAGTTGGAGTATTTAGTTGTCATTTGAGACCAAGTGACAAGTTGAGATAACGATATATCTACTATCTAACAACTTCCTATATCCACTTATCTATCAGGAGTATATTTATGCACTTGCTCAGGATCATGGTTTAATTCTTAAATGAAAAAGGGCCAACGCTGAGGAAGAAACACAGCAGAGCGAGAAGTATATTACAAAGCACATCTATCATGAAAACAGTTCAAGTTGCTCCTCTGGAAAACCACAACAATTACAATGCAATAACTGAAAAGTTGAAGACAAGATCGGAGATGCATGACTTGGATGGTGATAAAGAAGGAACGCGACGACAGTCCCATACTACTACTGTGGAATCAAGTAAGAGGAAATTTGAGGAAAGGTTAGCTGAGTAAAGGAAAAAAGAGAAGAATCGTAATGATGGACTTTCATGATATGCCTAAATCTGCTAATGACCCTCGTGCTCCTACACGTGACTCGTGAGCACTATATCCGTGTGGTTTGACAAGCAAGCGTTTTGTTACATTTAGAGTTACTCGATATGTATTTGTGTTGGTGGAAGGTAGTTGTGATAAAATACTAGAGATGGGCTCTTAACATGATTCATATGATCAATTGTTGTGTTGATTACAGACTACAAATTTCAAAATTTGTTCAGTGCTCTTCTTGCTTTGCAACTGTTATAACTATCACTAAAATGCACATCTTTAAGTTTTACAATTTTTGAGTCACTGTTATATGATTCCTTTGCAGTTTCTAGTTTCTGATTTATTAGGAAAAAAAGTATTTTACACTTCTATAAGTGCTTCATTTGATTTTAGATGGTAACTTACCGAAATTTCATTAGTTGAGGAGTTAATTATTTAGATATACGCTAGTTAGTAATATTACGAATCTTATCAAATTTTGGTGTGTTAAGATACGTCCAAAAATATGTATTTCGGGATAATGGGGTCAAAATTAGGTGTAATTTATTCTAGATACACTATATCCAATCATCTCATTTCACTCGCCACTCTCATATCGTGCTATTCACATCGAATACATATATGTAGTGTGTATTTAGTGTGATTCGTATGTATCTGAAATCTTGTTCACCTCCCTCTCGTCTCACTCGTCATTCTCATATCTCACTCGTGTATTTGGTATCCTAGATACATGTATAAATTGTGTATCTAGTGTGATATAAATTGTGTATCTAGTGTGATTCGCATGTATCTAACGTGAAATCTGATATGAAATTATTAAATAGTGAGATAAAATGTAATCATTTTAAACTATACGGAGAATTTGACTTTACGGTATGCCTAAATGATAATATGGTATGTCATGTCACCTACTAATTAAACTTTCGAATTTCTCAAATGATCATCCAATTTATAATTATATTTTTCAAAGTCTTCCTTTATTTCTTAATAACCTCCGCATCAAGTCAATATTATTTTGAGGAACTTTCACATATAGCAAACATAAAAATCATATTTGTATGTTATATCTATAATTTGTATAATTGCTTTGCTATGGAGCATCAGATTGTATAACTCGCTGGCAGGAGCTTCAGATTTATATAATTTCACTGGCAGACTATTTGTATAAATCGTTGGCAGCCTCTCGTTTGTATAAATTGTTGGCAGCCTCTCAATTCAATTTTATGTGTTTGTATATCTGCATAAAATTTGAATTTGTATACAATTGAATCGAAATAAAACATTTGTATATCAAATCTCTCTCTCTCGCTTTATACAACACAAATTATACATTGTATTTTGTATAATCTGTGTTTGTATAAAGCGAGAAAGAGAGAAAGGAAAAAGAGAACTGGGCAGGGAAAGATCTGTATTTGTATAATTATAAGTGTATAAGACGAAAATATATGTATTCGTATTTGTATATATAGTTTTCTCCCGCTTTATACAAACACAAACGCATTTTATACATTTGTGTTTGTATAAAAGCGAGAGAGGCGAGGGGGAGACTGGCGAGCAAGAAACCTGGGGAGAGAGGCGAATGACAATTGTTTGCTACGGATTACGATAAATCAAACTGTGATTATAACATTTAATTTGAATTAATAATTTGCTATTTTATACAATTTTCCCTATTATTTATTGGACAAATATTTTCTTTAACACAAAAATATATTTTTTTATAGGTAAAGTATTCTCCTATTTACCCTGTAAACTTACTCAAGAGGAGTAATATTTAGTTGATAACATACGTTTTACTATTAAACCGAATAAAAGGTAGATTTCTTTTAGGAAATAAAGGGGTGAAAATTGGTGTAACTAAAAAATAAGTAGCATATATGGAAAATATGCTAATCCCTTGAAGAAACCGTCTATGCACTCCTAGTCCTATTTTGTGTAGAAAAAGTAAAGGTTAATAATTTGTAGGGGGTAAAGATTTATTTTTAAATATCTTTTAGGAAATGGAAAGGAAGTTCCTAAAATTTCGTATAAGGTTTATTTCCAAATATGTTCCTAAAATTTCCTATATAAGGGAGCTTTGAGTCATGTTGATTAAACAAACAAAGAAACAAAAAAGTGAGAGCTTAGAGAGAGTGTGTAAGAATGGATGATATCGAAGAAGTATTCATGAAATGGAATTACATCGACAAGAAGCCTTATGATATATGCCACATGATTGAAGAGGCTATCCTAATTGCTGGAATCAAATATCCTCATCAATTTCACAAGCGCAAAAACAGGATAATCAGGATGATATCGAACCCCAGTACCTTCGATGATGATGATGAGGATGACGACACTAGTACTCTTGAGGAAGAAGACGATGATACCAGTTCTCTTGAGGAAGAAGACAGTGTCGTTCGTGATGAAGATGAAGTGACCAATGCTGAGGAAGAGACACAGCAGAGCCAGAAGCAGATTACAAAGCCACTCAAAATTAGAATAACTTACTCCAAAACTGTTCAAGCTGCTCCTCTGGAAAACCACAACAGTTGCAATGCAATTACTCAAGAGTTGAAGAGAACACCCGAGACGCATGGCTTGGATGAAGAAACAAAACGACAGTCCCATAATACTACTACTATGGGATCAACAAAGAGGATGTCCACCAAACATGTACACGTTGCACCTCCTCGTGTAAAACTTCTTTCTGATTTTTCTTTCGAGAAGGAGCTTGATGGACACAAACAACTCAAGAAACAGAGTCAAGAAGGTTTCGAGAAGATGGAGACTGACCGGATTCAACACAAAAGAATTGATAGTGACACAGAAAAGAAGACCCCTACCCAACGCAGGATGGGATCAACAACAAGAAAGCAGTGCACCAGTGGTTTAACCAAGACCATGCCGGCGTCGTTGAAGAAGATGAATGTCACCACCGAGCGAGTACAAGCCCTTCCTCATCAGCAGAGCAACTGCAGTGCAATTACAAGACCAATACAGAGCTCTGCACCAATGCAAAAAGAAACACAAAGCATCAATGAAATAAAGAAATTTGAATCAAGCAAGAGGAAATTTGAGGAAAGGTTAGCAGAGCAAAAGACAGCCAAGAGAAGGATCATAATGGTGGACTACCACGATATGCCTAAAACTGCTACTGACCCTCCTGCTACTAGACGCTGCTGGAATAGGAATAGGAAGAGGTCTTGATATTATGATGAGTCAATATATGTTGTAATAACTACATGATTACTATTTTTTATTTGAAGTAATATAGAATTTCGTTATGTGTTTTTATCATCGTAATCTAACTCTTAGTTTATTCATACTTTCCTTACACTAATGTATGCAATCAGGATGCTATTTTATCTCTCTAAGTCTCAATAATTGTTAACCTACATAATCCTGACATGATCTTAGCTGAGTCTTAGTTCTTTTTTATGATTCTGAAATCATTATTGTATAGTATCATCTTAAATGAACTCTTGATTTAGTGTACACGTTCCCTTACACTGGTACTTATGCAATCAGGATGGAATTTGAGTCTTTGGTCTCCCCATCAGCTAACCTACCTGAGTTTAAAAGTTCCATTGTTTAAAATACAAAAAGCTACTCAATTGACAAATCTTTTAAATACATACCAGACATTCAGAAGATATCGATATCAACACATAGAAGTCTAGGTAAGGTTGAGAATCTTGAAGATTTGTAGCTAGTATATGACTGTAACACTACATATCCAAATAGATTAATTTGACTGGTTCCATCACTTTGTTGACACATTTGGAACAAAAAACTTACCTTCTTCAGTTGCTAAAGTATCAATAATGAGAACCAACAGCTGATGAAACCATTTGCAATCTCCGCATAAGCTGAGTATTTCAAGTCGACACAGAAACTTAAAAAAAAACAACTCTCCCAGGTAACACAGACCAACAACCTGAGGTAAGACAAGAGACTGGCTTATTCAACACCTTAAAGAACAATAGAGAGAAAAGGCAGTGTCCTTGTTTCCAAACATAATTTTTCTGAGTATCACAGTCAGTCTTAAGAAGTCCACAATCTCTCTAGCAGTCTGGTGTAGTCAAGTATACTTCAGCATATATAATGACTTTTGGCCAAAAAAATATGCAATTAGGAAGCTTGTACGGGGTCTAGTTTAGCACAAAAAGTCGATAACCATTGATATTGAGTGAAATACTGAAAAAAATACACTAGCATTTAGATAACAAAGATAATATTCAGTTTCAGACAACTGATAAAGGGAACACAACTTAGCTTGTAAAATACCAATGCCACAAAGTGAGGGCTTTGTGAGTCAATGTTGAATTAAAAGTACCTCAAATCTTGGCACAAAGTAATGGAATTCCATTTTCCTACTCCTACATAAACAAAAGTCCATTTTGTTATCTGGATCTTTTTGACCATAACAAAAGTCAAGTAGTTCTTTGTGATAGTATTATGGGATCTAGATACATTTATTCCTCCCCAAAATACATGGCAACAGTAAGCACTGAATAAGTACCATACATGGAAATTCTTCATACCCAAATATCAGAAGGTAAAAGTAAAAAAGATTTACACCATTTCAAAAAAGAAGATACCTAAATTCCCCAATTCTAGATAGAGCAGCTTTATGCATGTGTAACCAAAGCCTCATCACAAAATAGTGTTTCAGTCTTCCATTGTTGGCAAATTTATATACAATCAAGACATTCAATTTTGAGTAATACAAACTAGTGGTTTCACTAACTATATCTCAAATGTTAATAGACAAGCCGTTTGCATATACTTCTATGAAACGAGTCATCAGATGTACACTAGTTAATCAATTCTTTCACAAATCAATTCAGATTGGCATTCTCATCAATCAGATCATTGTACATAAGGGCAAACATCAGTTCGCCACAAGTTCAGGCCAGGAATCATTTCTCTAGCAAAAGTTGAATATTGATCCAATAACCAAGTCACAAAGTAACATCAAGCAAAAGTACTATACTAAACAAAAAGTGAAATTACATAGCAAGAAAGTCATTTCAGAAATCTTTGAGATGACTCGCCAAAACAAAAGCAGGTCTACTTCAGCAAACTTCTCTCACCATAATATGATATAATATCATGAAGCCACACAAGTTTTGAACTTAGATAAGCATAGTACTGAATTAGCCCAAAGCAATCTAGTATTCAAAAGCCATACAAATTCAAAACTTACCTAAAACTTGCCGGAGTTGAGGAGCCTCATAATAGACCAATCTCACCTTAAATACAACAGCAGCAGCACCAGGTCAAATGCAGTATAAGTTCAACCCTTAACATTGGATAATGATAAATTTCTATTCAAAAACTGATAAAGAAAAGGTTCTTAATAAGCAAAAATAATTCACCATAGCTACTAACAATAATTCAAACTTCAATGAATGGGAAATAACGCATAGATGTAATAGCAATATCTTTGATTGAACAAAACAGAGTACAGATTTCATTACTCAGATTCCAAAATTCTAGTAAACCACCAGTTTACACATACTACAACTGAAAGCATCTATAGAAGTACACTACCAAGCCTAGCATTCCAACTTCCATCAACTGATCTAAGCAAAACCATTGAACACAAATTGTCTTTAAACCCTAAAACGTTTATTCTTAAGCCCTTTCTCCACGAATCCTCCTAGCAAGCTGAATATCTTTAGGCATGATTGTGACCCTCTTAGCATGAATTGCACAGAGATTAGTATCTTCAAAGAGACCAACAAGGTAAGCCTCAGCAGCCTCTTGTAGAGCAGCAACAGCACTACTCTGAAACCTCAG